>DWDT01002490.1:0-13654 GCA_018245595.1 Microceris scylla | reverse complement strand
AGTACTAATAAAAATTCTCCGATCATTTCATGAATGGACATGTTTCTTCTAAAATATTTTGTACAAAATTGAAAGTAAAAATAATATAAAATACTCATGCAAATGTCTGTATGTAGATTAGCGATTAGAGTGGTCGAAGTAACTAACCGTAAAATAGTTTAATATACACTTTCGTGGCCGTCCCCGTCATTATGTTTAGGGTTCACGATATTTTAGAGTATCTAACGAGACTGGTATTAACTACAAACCATAGTTTAATTTTGTTACTTCTGGTTTGGCAGATTTTTGTTAATAGTTACAGGCTCAGATATGGTAAAAATTATCATAATATCTTGGGACATTGTTACACACGGCTATCTTATCCCAAACTTAGCACCAACAGAGATTGTGTTATGGTAACCAGACGGCTGATAAACTACATATGTACATAAATATGTAGGTACTTATGGGAATTGAACCCATGACCCCTGGCGCAAGAGTCAAGTTCACTAACCACGGCACCAAAGGGCCAGTTGATTTATGACTACAAACTCACCTGTTGCCAAGCTTTCGGCTATAGAGTTTATATGCCTTGACTCTAGGCTTGAATAATTCCAAATTTTACGTAGAAAAATTGCTTCTGTTGGTTGGGAGTTCCACTCTTTAGCAGTATGCAGCAGAAACGATTTAACGAAACGCTTCATCCTGCCTGCCTGCCTGAAGTATCAATTGGATAGTTAGCCTGGGATACTTCTAGAACTAAAGTAAGTCAGTGAAATGTGCATTTACAGAGGCGGAATTTGATTTTTAAGTGCACTGATTTTTGGATAATTTATTGAGTTACTTTATCGGGATTTAAAACGGTAATCAGGTTTCCTATTAATGACGTTAATCAAAAATAATAAAAACTACTATGCGAGAAAAAGAAAATCATATTTAAATTATATTTATCAGTTACTACCATTCATTCAGCTGGTTATTCATTTGAATAAACCACTTAAATTTAACTGGTGCAACGTGGGAGTCTAGTACACTCTTCTGCCTACCCCTTCGGGGTTTATAGGCGTGATGTTATATTTTTTACAGAAAAAAACTTTTGTGGCAGCCCTACTAAGGACCCCAATATTGAGGCATAAACGATTGAGATGAATTACGACTCTTAATTGTATGGGCGTCTACACAAAGGGCTGATGTTATCTACTTTGTAAACAAATTATTAATTTGTTGCTGGCTACCTACTGGGGCCAGCCTGCAAATCTACGTAAGCCACTTGTACTACTATAGACGATAAGCGAGTAAGTATAATTCGATGTAAGAATGAAGAAGACTAGATGGGCAAATACTGGCTTCCATAATAAAAGTGTTAACTAACAAACGATTCCATCAATAATTTGTATTATTTACAAATTTGTATAAAGAAACAATGTTCAATTACATACATACACTTTTTACCCAATTACAATAATGTCCTTTGTACCTATGTACAATAATAGACGGCAAACTAAACCTAAATATATCGATTTTTTGATTTTTTTTTCTAAGTCACCATTTCACTGGCACTCGTGCAAGTGTCTCTTAAAAACATAAGCTCTCTCACAGGACAGGCAGACAGCCAGGAATGTATTGAATTAAAGTAATTGAATAATCATTTAATTAATTTAAAACCCATTTCGTTTTATTAATGGTTAGAAAGCAATTTTATGACATATGTTTATGTCAACACGTGAGTTTATTGAACTGGAAAAAGGGGAGTGGTTTAGTTCTCTGAATGAATTTGAATTGTTTTAACTGACAATTTTAATTGTTTGATTATTAAAACGTCTATACTTCCTGTTTCTCTTTTTTTCAATTAATTTTTATATTCGTTTTTGAAGCTTTATGAGAGTGACTATGCGAATGTCAGAGGGCCTAGGTGCCGAGGGAGACCAAGGCCCACCTATCCGCGCCAAATATTTCGAGTTCTGACTAATAGGAGGGGAGGAGGGAGGGGGTTAACTTCCCAAACCGGCGACCACATATGAACAGAGTGATGAATAACTAGAAGCACGGCAGGACTGCGAGGATAAAGTTATTTGGCACTACGTGCTCTCTGCCTACCCCGTAAGGTACCTGGCGTAGATATATGAATGTATGCACTGTATTTATACAGGTATACCGATCAGTTAAGAAGTTAAAATCATAATGAGTTAATCCCAGGTAACGTAGAACGATAGGTATCGAATGTGGTACTGTTTATCCTCGGATTCGAGTCCGTTTACCTTTGGACGTGAACTTGAACTCGCAACATTGCTTCAAGACTAACGGCGAGGAAGTTATGAGTACTTTGAATTTACAATGAAGATTGTACTATTGTGACCCACCTGCAATTCATATGACATAATAGTATTCCTTTCATCGTTAATAAATACGTCGTAATGGAAGAAATTTAAAGTTTATTATCGACGGAAACATTTAAATAGAAGCTACCAAAACGTATATAAATGGAATATACGGCGAGTGGGAGAATATAGTAAGTGGATACAAGGACAATAACATTTTGTAAAACACCGAACAGACGAAGAATTTATAGTCAAGAAATGAAACGCTTAAGGTTTTCCTAAATATACAAACGGTCGAAAATGTTAAAAAGCGCGGTAACACGAAATCCGAAATAACCGTTTCCCTATTTATTACTTAATTGATCGACGTCTCGATATTTAATTTGGATCGCCTTAATCAACACAATGTTTAAAACATCAGTCTATCGCAAAGAGAAACTTCACAAGAATGATATGTATTTTCCTTGATCCAAAAATCATTTTGTTATAACATTATCAACCTTAAAAATTACGGCAATAAAACGATCTAACAACCTTCAACGAAATATAGATGTGATATAATTGTAAACAAAAACCTTACTTGTCTTACTAACAGTTGTCTTAAAGAGCTTATGTACTTTCGAAGAAATACTATCCAATCCATGATAGGACTAGTATTATAGAAATAGTATTTAGATTTGTTTTAAAGCTAACGTAAATACCTTTTAGCATTAAAAATTCTTATACTTACCGCTGCTTATATTCAGTTATTGAAATTGATCCTATTGTTTATTCAATCATATAAATACTTCTGATTCCTGGTTGAATTTATTGAAAGCAATATGTACCAAGCCGACACGTCAGTTAAATTGAACGATAACAAACCAAACAAAAATATTCATCTACTTATAAAATTCATTTGTTATTCGGGTTTTCATCAAAACACTCGCTGGTGGGCCGTCAAATTAGGTTCGTCTTTCATTGGAGTTCGATTTAAGCCCGTGATCTCATTCCGATCCAGAATCCGTGGTGATTTATCGTCAGATTACTTTGTGTCGAACCGGTGACTAGTGTAACCACGCGTAGTGATTTACGTAGGACTTGAATTTTTCGAAGGATTTCTCGGACAAACAATTTTTATAAATAATGTGGGTGTTTTTAATATTAAATACAATTATTACCTTCATCATCGTTAATCCCGATTTTCGTTCCATTTTCGGACACAAGTCTCTTCTCAAAATGAAAAGGGTTATGGTTGTACTCAGCCACGCTGACCAAGGGCAGGTTGACACACTTCACACGCCTTATGGAAAACTTTGAAGTGTGCATGTTTACTCACGATAGTTTACTTACCGTGACAGAAAGTAACATATAATTATTTATACATAGTTTTGATTACATACACCGATAATAAAGATCATGGACCCTGATTATTCAAATTTTGTTTATGGTTAATATTATCAGTTAATTAGGATTGTGTAAAATAAACTTGTCAGACTTTAGATCCTAATCAATGCTAATTTTCAATTACCGAATTATGTAAATTTTAATTTCAATAAATTGGCGTGCAATTTGGAAAATGGTATGTTTTCATGCAAATTTTTGACCTCCTTCGAAGTTGAAACATCGTATTTCAAAAATCTATAGATTATATCAGATTTACAGTGTACGCTGTTAACATTATATTAATTTAATTATATTTCAATACGTAGGTACATAAAAGTACGTCAGATAACAGTTCTAATTTTATATTAACCTACCAAAAAAACCGTAATATAACGTCTGTAATCCCCGAAGGGATACCTAGGTAGAGCAAATATAGTAGTTGTGTAGGGTAGTGTAATTTATTAACAGACTCAATAGGCATGTGGTAAACCGTGTGTTAGGGCAAGCTGTTGAACAACGTAATATTCATATGTTTACGGGACATATTATTATTAATTAGGACATGTGTTATGATAGACATGGTCGAAATAATAATAAATAAATATTTTGTATGCATCTAGTATTAGAACAGATAGTTCTGCTCATAACACAAATATTTTGGTTGGTTGGTAATAAATGGAAAAACACAAAACGTGGTGATCGTGTATTCTTTAATCCCATTAATCACGTAATTGCTGGCAACATACCGGGTGACGCAAGTGCCCACTCGCCGTGACGGGCGAACACTCCTTCATGGTTGATACCTAACTTGTCCTATTTTTACAGTTGCCCCACTGAAAACGAGCCGTGCCGTTGTCACATTACGCCTGCGGCCATGGTATGGGATATATACCGATCGTACCATAGTATGGGATGAGATATGGTTTTTATTTCAATACTTTCCTATACGATAAGAGTGTATTAAACTCCTCTGCCTATTTCTTCGGGGTTTACAGCCGTGATGATATGTTATTTTGTTACGTTACTTTTTACAGGAGCACATCCCGTGAGGGAATAAGTGTGATAGGTGGATTGTTTGTAAGGATAGATATGTACATTCGGTACTCAGTGCTCTCTGTCTGCTCCGTAAGGGACCCGGCGTGGTGATGGTAGTAATTGTGACACCATAGCGTATACGAAGCTTATCCAGACCTTATTTATTGCTTTAGTTTTTACAAGTTTGAAATTGTACTTCTTAGAGAAAGTACGTAGCTACTGAGTTTTCCGCTTATTATTGAAAATTAGTATCAACCTAATTAATGATATGTTACACATATAAAAACTGTTTATTCAAATTCATTTATATGTAAAATAAGAGTTACATAACTGTTATAACCGTAGTAGATAAATAGTTAACGATAATTCGCGCAAAGATTGCTGAAGGATCAACGTTCTTACAAACTGTGTAGGTATTACAATTGTGTGTACGGTCTAATCTTAAAATAAAGTCAGTGCCCGCTCAGGCATTTATAAGTTTGCAAGAGATAACATTTATTTAGGAGTGTTATTATCCTTCTTAAATTAAATTCTCGCATATCATTGTTATTAGATCGTCACGTAAGATCATCTACGAGGTAGACAGAGAACACCGAGGGTGAAATATCTCTAAAATTACAGATCGGACGTTCTTCTTTTACATTCATCACTCTCTCTACACTCTCGCCAGTTACAGACATGTCTTAAATAGATTCTTATATAAGATACACCGTTAAATAACCACCAGACTCCGTATAGGTTTGACTAGTGTTGGACCTATACGAGATCTTTCTTCATGAGATCCCACCGATTGCAGTGACGTCGCAGTCACGACATATTATATAATATTATGTGTAATAAACTCTCACGAGTCGCTTAATAGTCAAATTGTCATTTTTTTTAAATTTAGCTTTCATTATATGTATTGATGAAATTACCATATACCATTTATTCCCAATACGTACCTACTTTGTAAGTGACCACTTGTAGATTTTTGTTGACACAGAAATCATTTGCACGGTTTGTTATTTACTAGCAAACATGTTTTTTCTGGCTGGGTGACTTCTTTAAAAAGCCTGTAATTACAAAAATCCTATGAAATACGAGAACAACAAAAATGTGAAATGACTGCTTTTATGTGCAAGGAATGTTAGTATGAGACTAAAGTCTTCCAGAACGTTTCCAGGATTAACATAAGATAAGAAGACAGTAGTGCGTAACCGAATCGTGATAGGGATATACAAGCGGGACTATCGTAACAACGTGACCGGCGCGGGATTTGCATTCAGGAAGCGGGAATAAAAATGGATGTGTAACTCGCAGAAGTTAATACATATGTATATACATGTAAATATATACTTACACAGATATTTTTTTACACCTGGACACATAACAAATAATTGTACTCACCACACAAACATTAATTCTGCGTAAAAATCGAACCGACATTACCTACAAATAATAACGATGACTTGAATTGTTTCAATCAAATTATATCCGTGCAAACGATTAGAACAACGTTCATTACCAGCATTATGAAACTGTTGTCGATTCTATCAATGGCTATCTCTAGTGAATCGAATATAGTCGAATAGTGCGCGCGAAACCACGCGGAAGGAGTGTACCCTTCTCAGATATTCAGCCGCGGACATAACGTGCCGATAACAAACGCTTCTAGAATCTATTCGACACAAACGTTCTTCGTGCGTTAGTTTATTATTAATAACAGTATCCATTATAGGTTTTATAGATTTATTTGATCATTTTGCACTCAGGAATCACGGTAAGGTCAGATCTGTAAGGTAACAAATGTTTGGTAGACGGTGGTCTCCGTCTACCCCGTAAGGAACCCGGTGGGATGATAAAATAATGAAAATAGAAACGTACACAGTGAAAATAACAACAACAAATTCATAGAAAAAAAATCCTTAAAAAGAACTCTTTAAACAGCGCAAGACTAGAAGGAATATGAGAATATGAAGAAATCAAATTCTTTGCTAAGATATTAATGCCAAACGTTTTTTGTATCGTGTTACGTCTGACATTACGTAATGAATTGGTAATTATTATAAGTTCGGTTTATATTTTAATGTACACGACTATTGAATACAATTCTTAGACGTATTTAGATACGTGCTCAAAAATAATAAACATCATTATTATCAACAGTTGTCATTCCCCGGCTGGACACTGGATTCCTCTTAGACTAAGAATGCTAAGGCCATACTTAAACTAGTTTCCATCTCAAAATGATTTTTTCTTACAAAGTTTTTAAACTAAACATTACTCTAATACTAGTAGAGTCTTGTTGTCTGGATCTGTGCCCGGTGTGTAGTAACAGGCTCACCACCTATTCCATGGTAACACGTAAACGTGAATAAGTTAAGTTGGTAATGTATGTACTATATTCCTCTGTCTACCCCTTCGTGTATTACGATGGTGTTCGCACGTTACTATTTTGAACTAAACGTTCATTAAATTAGGTACAAAACTGTAATAGAAGAATAATAATTGTACAAAAGTATAATGGCAGGATAATAGACGGATTTTAAGATACATTTACATAACATTTTACGTGTTAAGTGATAGTTATAAATGTTAAGAAAAATTAAGATTTCCAACTAAACTAAATCGGCACGCCTATAAACGCACCCAAGACCTGAACACCTAGAAATCGTGACCGCATTGAGTCGATGCGGGCTAGGAAACGTCACTTTGACCTATTAGATTCGATGTAGTTATATGGCTTTCGTGACACTTTAAAGTATTATCGGATTTTCGAAGCCGTGTTCCGTGCCGGGTCATTAATATTGGAGGTCAAATTCTAGACCGCAGTGGTTATGTCAGATGTTGTGTCTAACGTTCAACTGGAATTCTTACGATATTGCCGTGGCTTGTAACTGTACTTGTATTGTGTATGCTTAGTATGTTATTATAAGGAACACGGCATTATGGCTATTATATTGAAACATTATTAATAAGCATACCTAGAAATAAAATTACATTTTTATACTCATGAAAAATTGATGGGTTCAAAATTGGCAAATCAAAGTAAAAACGAATATACCTGTTAATAGATTTAAATATAAAGTATTTTTTTACGTTCTTTTTAAAATATCACACAACGAAATTTCATAGCAAAAATATTTGACCAAAAAAATCTAAACGTTATTATCTCTTTCAACGCGTAGAAAATACTAATAGCAGAAATAAAATCTAATTAAAACTATTTCGCACTTTATCAACCGAGGGTGTAGGTACCAATTTACTACATATAATAGAGACAAACATTTCATTGCTCATAACCGCTTATAATTCATACTAGCGTGGCCCTTCCGATGATGTCTATTGAGTATGCAAAAGGGCTTCGATCGGCGATATAAAGAACACGAACGATTGTGACAGCAATTCTAATTGTCCATATATGACACCTGGGTTACTTATGAGACCCTTTGTTGCTAATGTTAGTGGGTAACTCTTTTATTGCTTTTCATAAACGCCTTAATATAAATTTCTGTGTAACATGTAAACAGTGATAAAATCTTATTATCAAACATTTAGTATCTCTACACTAGCTTTCCAACCCGTACTTGGCCAGCGTGGCAGACTTAACGCTACCCATTCTGCGAGGAGTTCCGTGTCCAAGAGTAGAACAATAAAAGGGTTGACGATAGTTTATGAATATCTGTGTACATTATTAGATTGTTTGAATAATTGTTTCTTCTGGATAGTTCGTCCGGTTTCGTAACTATACCTAAGGCAGATGGGCCGTTTGCAGCGTAGTCACTGCAGAGGAGGCGAAAACATACGTGAGCTAAGTCAATATATCGCTTAATCATTGCTAGATTCTGCTAACGATATCTTTTGTCGCAAACCAGCTTTAAAACATGTAAGTAGTAAGTTACTTGGTTTAATTATTTAGTTCACGGAAGTAGTTTCTCTGAACGACTTCTGATAGGAATGCTTTCTCATCTGAGTATTATTATAATCATCTAGACTGAAATTAAACCTACTCATTTACATCGAAATATAGGCAGAATTTGTAGCTCGAATAATAATTTATTTTATGCTTAATGAAGTTTTCTTAACACAGGCAACGCTTAGTAAGGGCAGGCTTAATCAAGGAAGATGTGATGTAATTTATTTTAATGCAGTAACGGGAAAGAAGTTCCCCAAGAACACACCAGGTGGAAATCTTAGTCTCAATCTACCCCTACGGGAAAGGCGTAACAATATGTATGTATATATTAATAAATGAAAGTGTAATGCGTTGAGTAAATGGAATAAAAACAAAAAACTGATACATTTAAATTCGGCTGTTTTGAAATTTATAGCTTCACGGACTTTATATTTCATCGTCAGCAGAGGAATCCTTTTAGGTCGATTCTCTTTTTGCGGAACATTAATCGCTTAACAATGTTTCCATGAGTGAGTGGATATCTTAAAACGGGTATTGTTGTCTTACGTCCTGTTGTTTGAGGATAATGAACTAACCAAAATTCCTTTGTTTCAGATTGACAACAGTATGCCTAAGGAATTCGCGCATATGCGCGCATCTAGCGAATTTAGAGGTTGGACTACCGGTGAGTGGGTTTTAAATTTGAATTTAGAATGTTTTTATTTTAAACTATAGACGTGGCTAATAGACTTGTTTGACGTTTGACTTGGCAAGTTGTCACAACTTAGACCGCCCACGACCCGTCATGTGGTTTGTGACATCATAGTTATAAAGATTAATATTTTTTTAAAACGTTATAAATTTGAATATATGAGGACAAATATTTTTCCTGACTGTGTTAGTTCTGTCGATTTCCCACATAAATGTATTAGACAGATATTTTTTCTGGACCGCCAATAGTAGGTACTAATATAAGTATAAGTTAAAATTTTCTGTTCAACTTATTATTTGTGGTCAGTAACTATTATCATCACGGTCATTATCTATATCAGTATATAATCATCATTACCATCACCACCATAGCCATTATTACCATTATCATCAATACGTCTTATCGTTTCACTGTTCGACATGACTCTCCTCATAGAATGAAAAAGGTAAGGCCATATCTGTCGTGCTAGCCAAATGCAGGTCACTCTCAGGTATGCTCACGATCTTTACCTTCGCCGTGATAAATAAGTATGACCAATGGGAATCGTTGAAATGTAAAATACAAGCAACAAACGATACAGAATCATGTAGATAGATACGAGTACTTGTAACATCAAAGCGAATTTTCAATTCATACCGAACACGTGAATGATTAATTATTTATTCATAGTTATGTCTATATTGTTGACTGCGTAACATAACATTTGTATTATCATAGTGAATGGTTCATTTGCGGCGCGAACACATTGCGAGGAAATACCACTTTTGTGAACAAATATTGAGTTGTGAATAGGAGATTTGAGGTATATATTTATGTATGTACTTATGTACATGGAATACATCATTACAAATCTAAAAGAATATGAATATTGCAATGATTTGTTAATGTTTTATTATTATATCTCCAAACGAGATTCACTATGGGTAGGCAGATAACTTCGAATGGCAAATACATATCTCTCTATCTGAATAGCAATGACACGCTACCTCTACAAAAGACTTATAGAACAATAAATATCGATTTATAAAACTTAAGCTATTAAAATTGTATCCTAATACGTGACATTTGTTTACTTATATACCGTTACGTAAATTACCTTAAACATTTTATGAGAAGGAAGACATAAATATTCATAAATTTCCTCACACCTCCTCCATTATTATTAGAATAGCTGTAAGGCAACGTAAAATGATTTACGGCTGAAATTTATTACATTACATTCCTGAAATCGCCGTACATTTAACTAACCTTGACATTGTATACATGATGCAAACAGTAGGTTCCACCGCGGACGAACGTACGACGGACGATGAAAATATGTGGTTTAATTGACAAGGTAATTAATATTCTTCGTTAAGATCAATGCAAGGATATTAAGATACCGACTACAATAGCGATTTTAGTAGCTGCTTTTTAAAAAACTGTATCTAGACAGTAAAAGGATTCAGGAAGAAAATAGTATTTAAAAAAAATTAAGTTTTAATTTTAACAAATATTTAAATATAACATGTAACAGTCGGATGATTTGCACCTTACAGATTTAATGTTTGGGTTAGGATACAAACAGTTCAACTGATTATTTATGGCAATGGACTGAACTCGCGAGAAGAACTAATAATATTTCAATAGTATGTAATCAAACGAATGCTAATAGAAATCCTAAATTTAATTGACATTAATTATTATGCTTGGACTATTGACGTTTTCTATCGTTAAAGCGGAACCCCTAAGCTACAATGCCCGCAATGAGAAGCAAATAATCGCTTATAAATGGCCATGTACATTAAAGTTGTCGGATTCTTTATGATGACTGTGTTCTGTGTGTGGTCGATGAATGCGGTCACGAGTATCTGTTTATGAATTAAATTTCACTTTATATGAACTTATAATTCGTTCAACGAGAAGTTTAAAAAACGTAAATGATGTACGGATACACTTTGACACAGTTACACGCCGATGGAATACATTTAATAATAGGAAGCAGTGATAGCCTAGTGGTTAAGAATTCAGCCCCTCATTTCGGGGTGCCGGGTTTAAATCCACGGCGTGCACCTCTTTACAAAAAGTGCGTTTTAAGTTTAAATATCATTTGCTATCATCTTAGAAAAAAATTCTAAGGTGTGTGAAGTCTGCCAACCCGCACTTGGCCAGCGTGGCAGACTATGGCCTTAACCCTCAACATTGTTCAGTTGCCCCTCGTAGTACCCTGTCATGTTTCACAGCTTACGTTTACGTTCCGTCATGGAGTAGGGGTTGAGCCTATTGCCATACACTGGGCCCAGATAAAAATCAGCATTTTTTTATATTTCATGTCAAAAATGTATTAAAATACTGACAAAACATTTTAATTGTTTTTACTATAGTATAATGAGCTTTATTTTAATATTGAGACAGGCGCAAACATTTACTAGTTTAAACGGTATATATAATATTGAAAGGAGACTCGACTCAACCGAGGTATTCTCCGAAGGGGTTCGGCGCGACTCGACTATAAGAATGTTGCTCCAGGTGGCCCGCTCGAACAGGGCGCTGAACATATCCGACGTGCGCGAGTGGCGACGCGCGCACGGCGGCGGCGCGGAGTGGGCGGCGGGGGCGGCGGGGGCGGGGGGCGCGGCGGGCGGCGAGCTCGCGGACGGCGCCGACGACGCCGCCGACGTCAGCACGCTGCTGTGCATGCCCATCGTGAACGCCAACAAGGACGTCATTGGAGTCGCGCAGCTCATTAACAAGGTGTCGATTACCGCATAACTCCTTCGTCATCATCATCGTTATGGCCCACTTCCGTCCACTGCTCGACGTACGCCTCTCCGATGGCACGCCACCGAGTTCGATCACCGGCTCGTCGCATCCGACCGCTGCTGGCCGCTTTGTTTCCTTTATCTTTAACGTTCCTTATTGTTAACATTGTTTACATCGACGTATCGTTGACGTCCTCTTTATGGTGTACCTATATTGTAGCTCTTTTGATAATATCATTACGAGAATGTTCTAAGCTCTCTGTATGGTGGGAGAAATAAAAGAAACGTATTGCCGTGCAGTTCTCAAAAAATTTAACTATGTGCCGGCGATTTCATCTCGTCTTATAAATAACATATTGAGACATATGTACATATAGTATATTCAATGCGAAATGCTCAGGACCGGAAGGACTGGCACCATTAGCAGAAGCCTAAATCTAGCAATGGACATCCAAAGGCTGGTAATGATGATGATGAGATATTAAGTTACTATGATGCAATATTAATTACTAATATTCGGTTACTAATATAGTATTAAAATTGAGTAATGTAGTTACTAGTTTTGTCTTTGTATAATTTAAGATTATTAAAATGTATTAACTAAAAGTTTTTTTTCCGCAGGACAACGGCACCCAGTTCACGGACGGCGATATTTCTATATTAGAAGCGTTCGCCATTTTCTGCGGCCTCGGTATCCACAACACACAGATGTACGAGAACGCTTGCAAACTCATGGCGAAACAAAAGGTGAAGTAACTACATATATTTCATACCTGATAATATTGCTTCTGATAATAATAATGTTGACTAATACGTTTAAAAATATCTCGCAATGTTAAACGATATATTATCGATTCCTCTATTGTAGCATACCAAATCTGTCAATGCGGTAAAGATTAAATTGTAATGAAAAAGTTATGTCCCTGTTCCTTGCGTTCTGTTTTCTAATCTTAACATGTCGTTTTGTAGTCTAAATCACTGAAGTTATTTAATATGCGTAGATACATAGATTATTACTTCGTTTATTATATAGTGTGGTGTACACTTTATAAGATTTCGAGTATTATAACATCCTAATAATGTTATAAATGCGAATGTAAGTTTGTTTGTTACCGTTTCACGCGATAACTACTCAACCGATCATCATGACATTGTACTCACATGTTCTTGCAGGTATTAGAAGTAATATAGGATACTTTTTATTTAAAAAAATATATATTTTATGTAAGATAAAAAAATCGTTTGTCAAAAAAGATCTCAAAACCTAGCTACTTCAACGTCATCTAGCATTCCAGTAATGAAGTTCCAACCCTTAGGGTGCGTTTACAACAGGAATGAGCGAGGATGCGTAGCGAGGAATGTGTTTGTTAAGAACCAATAGAATCCCTTCCTTTACCTTGCCTCGCTCAGTACAGGGAAGAGGAAAGGCATCCCATTGGTTCTTAACAAACACATTCCTCGCTACGCATCCTCGCTCATCCCTGGTGGAAACGCACCCTTAGTGCCGTAATGCCGTCCCACTGTATTACTCCAGGTCACGACAATATCCAATCCAATCCAATTGACTATAGTTTCAGCTGTTTGGAATTTTTCTATATTTATTGTTATTTTCTTCTGTCATTTTTAT
>DWDT01002489.1:0-13654 GCA_018245595.1 Microceris scylla | reverse complement strand
GAAATATTGTGTCTCCATGTTATTATTTAAATTTTTATTTCATTAACATGAGCTATACACATGTTACTTTCACAATACAGCAACTTAAATAATGCTGTGCGAAAAAAGGACTGCATTTGTAATAAATATATATTGCCATTAAAAGCTTGAACTATGTTCCAACTGTTTAGTATGCCGATACGTAATATATAATTACACACCAAGCAGAAGTAATCATTTAGTTCGTGGTTCTGATGATGATGTGCATAAAACGTTGCTTAAGACCGATACTGCGCAAAGTAAGTCATGTTCGTTGATTGCAAAAAAAGTTCAACTATTTAATAAGAAAATAAAAAAAAACAGTCCATAAGGATCAAAATCCTTTGCACCTTCTATTTAAATGTATTACCGATCATATCATACTCCCACCGCGATACATGTAATGTAATGTTTGTGGTAATATGTATATATTTTTTGTAACGCTCTATCTACTCATTCGCCGATTGTATTCAAATTAGGAGTTTAATGACCTGCGATATGTTTAATGTGATTTATAAAAAATAACACCTTTATCATAGATTAAATATTAACCATACAAAAGATAATGTTACATGCATGTTATGTACAGGTGATGTATGTTGTATAATTTTATGTTAAAGTACATTGTAATTTAGTTTTGTGATGTATTATGTCTGCCTACCCTCCTGGAAAATGTTTGTGACAATCTGTATATATGTATAGTTTGTAATTTGGTGGACGATATATTTCATTTTGTCATTAAAATATGTCAAAAAATAGGTTAATATAATTTAAAAATTCTTATCGAAAACAGCTATATAAAACATGACAAGATTTCATTTGTAAGGACTGGAGCATAAGACACGACCTAATGTCAACAGGAGAAAAAAAAATATTATTTCTAGTTACATGTCAACCAGAGAGACATTTAAAATACTCTAGTGAAAATAAAACAGTCAAAGGGATACATCTTAAAAGTACGCAACTATAAAATGTTTAAAAAATTTTGATCATCCTTCACAAGTTGAAAAATCTTTTGTTCGAATATTTATCTTTTTGAACGTTAACAAAAATAACACTACAAAAAAAATGACCGCCCAAAATTTTTTGTCCACTTGATTTTAGTGAGAACTTATAAAACATGTTACATCGAGGCGGCATCGTGAGAGAGCAAAAGAAAACATGTTTTTTCATAACTCTAATCCACAATTACTAGATAAAAGGAGTAACTAATTAGCGTAAACATTGCTTCTAAGCAAAAATATATTGTAAGATAAAATTAATTAGCAAGAACATTAAGCCCAAATATTCTATTCACCGAGAGTGAGACGACAATATACAGAAGAACGGGACACGCGATCATAGTAATGATAGGTGTCAAATTTATATTTAAATTAACAATGAGGAAGCGCTCCTTACAGTAGGTACATATGATAAAATAGATATCAACGAGATACCTCAGTTATAAACGCACAAAAGACGTGATCTTACGTCAAAACCAAAGCGAGAAATGAAAATGGAATTATAACGTGCATGCAACAAATAGATTTGTCTCTCAACAACTTAATTATGTTTTGGCATCGCGTGCTGATGTACGTTGGTCCATAGCAGCATCAACATGCAATAAATCATCAAGTTCAACGGAAACTGGTCACAAAACTCACAGTGCTATATGTAACAATGTTAATTAATCTTCCGCGTGTTGTGTTCTAAAATCAAACACCGGAATCTCCATTAACAGTTGCGTCACAATACTTTTTAGTTTTTTTTTCACGTGTATAAAAACATAATATTTATGTAAAATGACACAAATAATAATTACATTATTATTTTCACAAAAAAAAATATATTTTTATTTTCACAACAGGTCCCTAAGGGTTTACGTCTGAATGAAGAAAACCGTGTAAAGTCAGATTCCATTACTGTTGACAGAGAAAACGAGGGAGATAGCTAACACATCCTCTTCATACTATGTTGTGTTTAAGCTCCGTTGGACGATTTGCGTCCATTAAAAAAACACGAAATAGAAAAAACTTTCGATTCATGTCAGCAACTAAATACATTCACGAAGAAAAAGACACTCATATGAAACTAACCGTACAAATAATAGCCAATTTGAAGGAAAATAAAAGAGTAAATAAACTGAACAATACCCCAAAGGTTTAGAGGCGAACTCATCATTTATTCTACGAGCTATTTCAAGCAACAAACTCCCGACACACCCTGTCAAATCAAGAGTCAGATTTCAATTTACCCGAGTTCTGTTAGCCCCTGTTAATACATCACTCTGACGCACAGAATCTACTATAAAATTAATCATAACCAGTTTCCCACCGTGTTCCCAAATGATTTGAGCTCGACGCAATCTGTCATTACCTTCCACTCCAGCAAAGATGCTATAAAATTATTATCGCATCAAATGATTTCTCGTGAATTGGTTCGACGTTGTGTTTGTTTTATTCACTTTCATTTTATGAAATTGTACATAAATAAAACTTCAAGCATTGTTCCACACATTTAATGTTGACCTTTTTTCACTTACACTGGTTACAAGTCTCTTGTCTCTAAGAATCTCTGTCTTCATAAAACAGAAACTTTATGAAATTTAATTGCATGGAAGTAACGAAGTTCCAACATTTTCCGGTCCGTAAAGGCTTTATTTCTACACTTTGACGTCACATTGACGTCATATCCGGCCCATGATACTCTGATCCGTATGAAATTATTAAATCATTGTCCATGATTCAGCAGCACCCGTTCGAAACATGAATAGTGGAACCCTTCCATTAAATAATGTATAGGTGTCTGAATATTCAAGTTTTTGTGCTGGATATATTAATTATAACACATTCAGCTTCATCGAACTCGTAGATAATTCAGTTTCTTGTTACAGAAATATAAGCTGGTTTTAACGCTGTTAATATTTTAATACAATTATGTTATTCATTTACTCAAGTGTAGAAAATTTTAGATAATATCAAAATACTTGAAATTGGCAACAGTAGGTACTGAATTTGGAGAATTCGTTTCGCTAATCGTTGTCTTTTCCTGGTAATTTTGTGATTTCGTTAGTATTTGATGTTCTGTAAAAAAATATCGTGAGGAAACATGCATATTTTAGACTTCCCAGGGTGAGGTTTTTGCCAATCCACACTTAGCTAACGTGGCGACTGCACTGTCTCATTCTGAAAGGAGACCCATGTCCAGCAGTGGGACATTAAAAGGCTTAATGTTGATGAATATGATGACAATATTACCAATTTTGGGGTTAACTTATTATATGATTATGGATTACAGATATTCTTTGAGACTTTTCCATAGCTTTCCAGGTTTCTATCGTGAAACCCCTCAATGTTTTCAATCTATTTGTTCCAGGGCGATGTGCTCGACTGTCCGCTGTGCTTGTCCGCGTTCAGCGCATCCAGCATGGTGCGGCTCGCGTGGTGCGCGCACCGCTGCTGCGAGCCATGTCTTCGACAGTACCTCGCCATCGAGATATTCGAGGCCAGGGTGCCCGTCAATTGTCCGGTGTGCCACGAGAACATGCATCCTTCAGGTGAGGTTTATAGTCGAGACAAAATAGAGGTCCATGATGCCTTGTAATTTAGTTTGTTGCAGAAGAATAATTTTAGTTGCGACAATATCTAATACAGATACTTATTCCTCTTTTTGTTCTTTGTCTCTATCGCACATCGGTCCACCGATGAACATACATGTATCTCTCTTGCGTTTAGTCAATGTTTTATCCTCACGATACTGGAGAAGCGGAATGCCAGCTGTAGTTTATGCTACTAAGATGTTTCATCTTAATCTATCAATAACATTTTAGATGTACCTACCGATAGAAATCTCTTAATTGGCTTAACATTAACTTCGTAATATCCACTACCGTTAACCTATAGAGATTTGACGTAAAATTTTAACTAAGTACGGTTCTGTTTTGGGGTCAGCGCAAAACTAGATTTCAAAACTGCCGATCGTATGACACAGGTGTGTCGAATACATAAATATGAACCAAGTAAGACCGATAAATTAATAAGTCGGGCATTTAAGACCGATAAATTAATAAGTCGAGCGTTACTTGAGACACAATTTCTATATAGTATTGTAGCAACAAATTCCGCAGACAAATGAATGCGCCCAACCCTAAACATTAATGACCGGTTATAAGGTGAGGTTTAGTGTAATTGGGGCATTGAATATTGAACGGTTTCTACAAATATCGGTGTGCATTCCGCGAATAAACGGGCCGGCCCGGGAACTATAATGGCTGTTATACTTTTCTAGGAATTTGTACCCAATCAATTGACTTGATATTTTCCTATGTTTTCCACTCGAATTTGTTCGCTTTTTTTTGTGCAATAATTCTCGAGATTGTCGAAATCCTCCAATTGCTGTTTAGATGCGAAGAAATTGTATTCCGATTAAGATATTAATGTATTTATAAAAAGGCCTTCATTGGTTGAACGGTATATTAACTTAATACTATTTAACCGTTATTTATTTGTTTTGTTTATTATTTTCTATCGGATATATTTTGAAGAGAGCGCAAAAGAGCTCCATAACTTGGTCCCTCCTGCTCCAGTGTACCATCGGATATCTAGACGTATCGCAGCCAACCATTCACATCTTATGTACCAATTCTCTGAGCAGTACGAAATGTTTCCCTAAATCGTATCTGCTACAGCTTGCGTAAGAGTGGCACTGCGGCAGGAGTTTATTTTTCCTGATTCTTATAACCTGAAATTATTCAAGACAAAAGTGAATAGACACTCTCTAGGCAATCGTACTACATCCTAGGCTGTATTTCGCTTTCCATCAGTTGAAACTGCAGGCAAAAGTAAGCCTGTTGCTAAATAAAAATATATAAATTAAAACAATGCAAACGACTTAATTTCTAATAAAGAATTAGATCTTAACATCCGTGTGTTAAAAGACAAAGATACATACTGGCCAGCACAAAGCGCGAAGTCCAGTAATGGAACGTTTGAAATGCATTTAAATAGAACACAAAATGCAACATATATATTTCACAATATTAACCAGATATTCCTTGGTAACTGACAAACAAACCGGAACACTTCCAATCGATTCTGTGAAATGATAGCGCCTACTCATTATTCGAAATTCAACGATTTATGACTGCTTTGTGTTCGTACATTATAAATTTATATTGCACGCCGAATAACGTTCCAGATAAGATTACTTGCATTTATACATATTAATATTACGAGTGAATGCCAAAAGTAATTTTGTCTGTCTGTCCGTGCCCTTGTGTGTGTCTGTGTTTTTATCTGTCTGTGTCCGTCCGTTTCGTCTATCATTTCGTAGTACAATAAATGCTACTTAATTTTTTTTTATATATACCTACGCAGAACTACGGGTATAAATATAATTTATATTTATATCGTTTTTTTAAATATATATCAATTATTAAGAATTCAATATAGGATGCTCGTTTTCTGGGATTCATTAAGTTTTCAATATAACAAAATTGTGACTAATTACTTTATATCTTTTGTCTCTTAATAATAATAATCTTTTCTTTTTATACATATATTATCGAACTGACAAATACTTATTTGTTGTTGTTGGTAACACAGGTTGTTGATAACAACCCCGCACCAATAACTGGTGCACAGTACACCAATACGGCTTTGAAATAAACGGAGAACACTTTATAACGATCAGAATCCCAGTTTCAACTGACTCGTACACAGTTGCCACTTACTCGTAAGGTTTATGTCAAAATGGCTGGTGTGACGTCAAAACTACCTTCGTTTGTCTTAATATAGCCTTCAGCCGTGGGAGTACTGGTACCGATTAAAGCTACAAATAGATTGTGAGGTAAAGTTACTACAAGCGAGACGAATAGATATTGTACTTGTGGATTTAGTTCAGTTGATGGTGTTGGGATCACTGCAACCCATAGATACTGCCACGTCACATATGAGTATCGGTACCGGACAGGTTTCTTCATTGATAGATTCTGTATTTAGACGGCTTACTTACGTCACGATTCAAGTTTAATATATCAATGCAGGCGCTGCATACCGATTAATTTTATTATTATTTTATTGTCACGTAAGGTCCACATGGGGTAAACAGACTCCATCCATATAGGTTAGGCAGAGAGCAGTATAAACGGTCTTGACCCAATATGAGCTAAATTCTTCTATTTTACAGTAATAGAAGCACTTATTTCCTGAACTAGTAGACGTACCATATGTTTAATATAAATAAACATGTACCTATCATGCCTTGAAATTCAGTTAGAATATATCCATTAAACGAGCGCTGACTTTATTTTTCTTCACGCTCTGACCTAAAATGTAATCTTTCCATGGAAACTGGGTTGGCGACAAACTGTGAAAATAGTCTTTTAAATAGGGTTGCCGCTCTAGATACGGCTCGTCTAAAATAGGAAAAGTGTTGCGAATAAATTTTTTTTTGCATTGTCTTTTGTGGTCATATTCAATAGATTTGTAGTATAGTTTTAAAAGTATATTAATGTAGCTCAAAGTGTATTTTGATTATATTTAATCTAATATTTCTAGAATTAAATCACTTATTCATCGTTAAAAATGTATTTATAATATGTTTTGTATGCATTATATACAATATGTCCAATGTTCATCCCTATGTTTTTATTTTAGCGAAACTAACGCATGGCCGACTGCTAGATTGTGAGTTAATGACGAAGGTCGAAAAGAGGGACGCGTCGTTGGATATAAGGGATTCTTTTATTTTACTAGTTTACCAAAAACGTTAGAGAACATCACTTCAATACTACAATATAATAACTTAAAATCTTACATGGTAGATAATTTAGTACATTTTAAATAATATGAAAAATCGTGTTTTTTTTTCTATTCGTGCATTCCATCGAATTGCAAACCAACCGACCGTCTCATGTTCTTAGGTATTTTATTTATCAATTTGAACAAGTTTGTATGTTTTAATGATACTTTGTAAAAAAATTGTATAATGTGAATAAATAAAAATAATTATAAGTTGATTAGTAGGAATCGAACCCACGACCGGCTCAACAACAGTCAGCTTCTCTGAACATAGCAGCGACGAGCTAGAGCGATCTCACCGATTCTGTAGACAAGGTTATATTGTTATGTAGCCTACTATTTTATTATGATATCGTCCCAAGGGGACCTTATCGGGGTATGCAGAAGACACCGAATGCCAAATCAGACCTGACGGACCTGATGTGCTACTGCTACACCCATCAAACCCTTGGTACCGTAATAACATGAGGTAGTGTGGTGAGGTTTAATAAACGCCGGTGTACGTTAACTGCACCCGCGCGTCACTTGCCGGCCAGGGGCTAATTTCCAATCAGCTGCTTATTATTACGCTACACTTAAATCACGAAAGGGATGCGAGAGAGGGGGTGGTAAGGTATATTCTCGTGACCTGTGCATACTGCTTATTGGAGTCTCGGCAGCAGCTTTTTCATCCCCTAAACCTTAAACTAGCCATCTGATACCAATGCAAAGTTGATAAATGTTTTTTTAATTGAAAAGTAAATTATACACAAATACTCAATCGTTCACATAAATCATTATCATCATCAGTCTGTCATTATTCATTGCTGAACATAGGCCTCTTTGATATCACGCCACTAAGCTCGTTTTCAGCTTTTCGCTGCTAGCCACTTAGCGTATATGGTCACACCCCCTAGCTCCGACGTGGTGTACACTCCAGAACACGTCTACTATAACGGTTATCGATGCTGCGGCAGATGTGACTCCAGCTTGCTATTTAAATGGACTATGTCGATAACCTTGGCTCTCTTGGGTGGCAATATATTTAAAAAAATGTAACTAAACGCCTCTAATCCCCGATAACTATATAATTATGTAAATATACGTATAGTTTACTGTCGAGAAAATTGTCTGTACAAGATTTATCGAATAATACCTGTCTTGGTGAGCCTTGACGTTTAAACAAGTTGTCTTGTAAAGTGTTTTTTAATTAAATAAAAAGTAATTTTAACAATGTAGTAGGTACATGTCAGGTCTCAAATGATAGAGATATTCGACACTCGGTACCCTATCTACCCTGACAGGGATGGCGTGATGATATAATAACAACAATAGTTTAATCTTTTGAATATTTATTGCGCTTTAAGGATCATCTCGTCTACCATACTTTATCTACTTTACCTCACAGTTACCGAGCTATTCAGAATTTGTGATCTAGCGAGTCTTGTTCTGTTTATGCTGACATGGTCCCATGTGGTCTTATATGAAATTAGAAGCTAGGGTAGTCGTGTCTGTTCATATGATCTCGATGTTCCACACGTTTCGTACTATCAAAAGATAAGGTTAGTCGGCCTTGGATACTAACGTCACTGCCATGTTGACATGCTGCTGGGATTGACGCAACATGAGACCTTAGTTATCTGTATTATGACGGATCTATATGTATCCAAAAGATTCGGATACTCGTTATCGATGTAGCGAATGTTTTACATTTATTTTAAACTCTTTCACATGTATCCGAACATCAAGTGTCATGACGTGTTATCGACAAAGCATAAATACGAATGTTAGAAATTTAACATAGCGATTAATCAGAAAACGTAAACGTAACATTACGCATGTAATCCCCTAATGGGTAGGCAGAGAAGTCTAGTGCCCTCCCACGTTTCACCTCTTATGATTACGTCCCATGGAATAGGTGATGAGCCTATTGACATACACCAGTCACAGATCCAGACTCCGAGTCACTAATAAAAATAGTAACTTTAAAAAAATGCAATAGTATCTATATCTAAAATGCAATAGTATCTATAGTATCTATGGGATTTGAACCCAGGCTCTCCCGATCGGCAGTCGCACTTGCAACCACTCGACTAACAAGGCAATCAAAAGCACCTTAATTAGAATGTCGTATATTATGTCGATACACCAATTAATATCTCGTGGCGGGTGCCGACCGTCCAATTAGTCTAGATGAAGCGTTCTAACCAAGGGTAGGGCGGGGAACTAGGGATCTAGTATCAAAATCAATAAATCCCCTTTTGTGCTATTTGCGCAGTTATTGAATTTAATTTTGAACTATTACAGAAATAAACAAAAATGAATATTCGTGTTTAATAACACAAAAAAATATTCTCGTCTATTTACATTATTTAAAACTAGCTGATGCCCACCCGCTCCGCTTGACGTAAAATAATTGAATTAAACTTGGGTTCATATTATTTTCATTAATGACATGCAACCTCTAATAAACTTTAAGGTATACTAAAGGTAATCCTAACGCTTTCATGTACACTACGCTTTCTTCCGATTAACTTTGTTTCCCGTGGGAATGAGATATTTTCCCGCGGTAAAAAGTAGCCTATGTCCTTTCTCAACGTCTTATCTATGTTTATGCCAAATTTTATCAAAATCAGTGCAGTGGTTTAAGCGTGGAAGCGTAGCAGACTGACAGACAGAGTTACTTTCGAATTTATAATGTTAGTATGGATTAGTATGGATAAAATGTGCTTTTGTCTAAATATAAACGCATAAAAACATTTCTTTATTTGAACACTTGAAAAAATAAATTAATATTACATGCAATGATTTTGTAGCTCCTATGATCATTGCTAATTTTTAGATTGCATTTATAATTCTATCTTTGCGTTAATATAATATCGTGATGTCTTAGATTCACAAATTAGTTTCTTACTAACCCATTTCGTCTCTTTCTTTCTCTCTCCCAACACCTCCTTCCTTTTCCCTCTCATGCCATCGAAGTCGTGTTTTAATAACTAGAACAGCTTGATTAATTAATTACACGAATTCCACCTTACACGAGCTGTTTCAGGGATGTTTAAATGAAAATTTATAACATAGAAAGAAATATTTTATATAACATAGAATGTGTTGGACCAGTAAATAAACCTTCCCATAGTAGGATTGAATCGATTTTAATGTTGATTATTGTCTGTATTCCAGATGTCCGTAGAATCGTGGACAACCAGGCGTTATTCGATAAATACGAGGAGTTCTCCGTTAGACGAGCGCTCGCCGCAGACCCGGACACCAGGTGGTGTCCAGCACCCGACTGCAGGTTGGTTTGGATAACTAGAAACTAAAGGAAGATAGACTCAAAACATTACCATCCAGTCTCAGTTCACTGCTGGACTTTTTTCTTTGCATGTATCTATATGTTTATGAATTCTGATCTGATAAGATTTTTACACGTGAGAGTAGAATGATTCCTAGAGAAGACAGTATTTTTTTTTTCGTATGTTATGGTGATAAGATGGATACGTTTGGTGAAAGTCCGACTATTCTAGAACTTTCTTGCATGTAATCGCTTGCAACTTGCAACCGTTCTTACGTCCCGATGCTGAGCGTGATTGCCTGGAGAATAGATCGGCATGGTGCTCCACATGTAATGTGTGCAAAAATAATTACAAAAGCTATCCATTATAATAATTATAAAGAGCTATAAATAAGTTAATTTGATTGTATTTTATACACTTCTTTCATTTAATGCCTCCTCCATTGGTTTTTATGTGACACATTAATCTAATAAACCCGACCGCCAACAGAGTGACCGCAGTGTCACCGAGAGGGGAGTCATTGAATGAGTAATTAAAATTTTCTTTTTAAGTCTACGGAACGCGTACGATACGAAATGGTCGGTATTATTATTATGTCTTGTACTCGTCTCCAACAGTGAAACAATAAAAGGATTGACGATGACTTTGATGATGGTGTTGATGCTAATGATGATAGAGTTCAGACAGCACATCTTGTGGCATTTTATTAACGACGAGATGGTCGGATGACACGATAAAAACGACGCCTGTTTGGTTAATAATTGTTATTTATTATTATTTCTTACTTAAGATATGACATTATACAAATTGTCATAACTTGCTATTGTGGTTAAGTCCGCGCGATCTGCCTTCTTGTTATCCTTTGACAAAGCTATAATAAGCTAGAAATAGCTATAAATTAAAAAGAAACTATTATTAAGAAAACTCCAACTGCACAACATGCATATATTGGCGGCTCTTACGCTTACTTGTTATCATTATCTCATACATTTCAAATATAGAAATGAACATCATCTCAATTCTAATAAAATCTTCTTTTATAACTTCTTTTATTTTTTAACTCACAATTATTTCAGTCCAGGTCGGTTTACTCCGTTCTATTTATTGCTAATTTTCTTCACGTCTCGTAATCGTCTCGTACTGAATGAAACGTTCGTTAGACATGAGCGCTCTGCCCAAATACTGTTCCAGTATGAAACAACACATAGGTGTCTCTCGTGCTTTGTTTAAGCCATAACGTTCTCTATAAACTGAATAGCACCGATCCTTATAAGTATACTAGTGGAGTGGATTAGTCGTTCAAACATTATATGCCTTCGAGTGCGTTGAAAGAAGTTTCTAGAATGCAAGATTTCTGTACTTACCATGTGGTTAGTCATCAAGGAGAAACAAATGGGTATTTTATATTTCATACATGTATATATTTTGTGACCCACAATTGATAGTTCGGCATCGGCTTAACTTGCGTGTAGTTATTCAATCATTTTCCGATCAGTTTGAGTTCTAGCCGACATCTGACTTGTTGTTATAGTTGTTTTGTGGCACTAACTGTTTTTTGTAAATATTTATTTCTGTTTTTTGTAAATATTTATTTCTTTTTTTTTGGTATCTCATTATAAATGAAATGTATGTTTCGTATGAGAAATAAAATTCTATATACCTAACTACTTACTGCCAGATGTTATTGGTTCTATTGCCGCTGAGGATTAATGTTCTTGCGATAAGAACTAGCATTTGTTGACTGTAAAAAATTTTGGGTAAGTATTTATATATTTCAATATGGTTGCAAACCCGACTGCTGATTAAGAGGACCTGGATTCGATTTCCGGGTCGGGTACTATAGGATTTTACTAACTTAGATTTGCTAGTAGAAACTTCTAGTTGTGACTCGGAGTCTGGATCTGTGTATGACAATAGGCTCACCATCCGTTCTATAATGGGACGTAAACGTAACTCATGAAACGTGGGACTGTTGTACAGCATTCAGGGACTACAGGCGTGTTATGTAATAAGTATTATTATACCCAAATGGTTATAATTTATAATGAGGGTGTTGTTTGGCGCAGCTTTGCGGTGGTGGCGAGCGGGTGCGCGTCGTGTCCCAAGCTGACGTGCCTGGCGCCCGGCTGCGGCGCCTCCTTCTGCTACCACTGCAAGGCGGCCTGGCACCCCACGCAGACGTGCGACGCCGCGCGCCGCAGTCGCCAGCCGCCGCCGCGCGCGCCGCAGCCCAACCACAACGACACCGAGCACGGTCAGTTCTTACAACGTCTCTATTGTGAGCTTTATTATGATGTCTTATAGTGTGTCCGATGTCTTAAAGTGTGTCCGATGTCTTAAAGTGTGTCCGATGTCTTAAAGTGTGTCCGATGTCTTAAAGTGTGTCCGATGTCTAATAGTATGACCGATGTCGTATAGTGTAACCGATGTCTTATAGAATAGATATAGTAAGGGATATATAATAAGGGATAGAAAGGCAGAGATAGATAAAGATACAGATAGATAAATATATAAGCGTGTATGTATGTATGTGTTGTGCACGCAGGCGAGGTGAAGCCGTGCCCGCGCTGCTCTGTGCTGATCGTGAAGGTGGAGGACGGCTCCTGCAACCACATGGTGTGCTGTGTGTGCGGCGCCGAGTTCTGCTGGCTGTGCATGAAGGAGGTCTCCGACCTGCACTACCTTAGGTGAGTCCGGTTTACCCAATAACATATCATCAACCGGTCTAGCAATTTTGTCCTCATTTTTCTATTTATTATCATTTTTATTACGTACTAACAGTTAATGTATATTTTTAACGTATTAAATTTAAATATAAGTTGTCTCTGTGCTATAATACATATGTATGTCTGATACATACAAATTATTTTAAAAATATTATGCTTTAGATTTATTGCAAAAAATTTATAAATATTTAGCGTTCGCTACTATTTGTTTAGTACAACACAGTAGAGTAAATGAGTGTGCGTGGTTGCAGCCCGAGCGGGTGTACGTTCTGGGGCAAGAAGCCATGGTCACGCAAAAAGAAGCTGCTGTGGCAGCTGGGCACGCTGGCGGGCGCGCCGCTGGGCATCGCCGTGGTGGCGGGCGTGGCGCTGCCCGCGCTGCTCGTGGGGCTGCCGCTGTGGGCCGGCCGCCGCGCGCACCGCCGCCTGCGCCGCGCCGCGCCCGCCCGCCGCCGCGCCGCTGTCGCCGCCGCCGTAGCCGCCGCGGTGCGTCGCTGCCTTAGTCTCTTTTACTTGTTCTTTTTGCCCATTGTCATTGCCACTGTTTTTATACACGAATTTACTAAGAAGGAATTACAATATGCTTTTACCGCGTTAATGAGTTAAAAAATATTACATGTTAATCTACATCTATTTCAGGAATTTTACAAATATTCTTATTATGTACAGTTGCTGGTGTCACCGCTGGTGGCAGGGCTGGCGGTGGGCATCGGCGTGCCCATTTTGCTGTTCTACGTGTACGGCGTGGTGCCGGTGTCGCTGTGCCGTGCCGGGGGCTGCGCCGCCGCGCCGCGCGAGTCGCACGAGACGCGCGAGCCGCACGAGCCGCGCGCCGCCGACCTCGACGCCGCCTCGC
>DWDT01002488.1:0-13655 GCA_018245595.1 Microceris scylla | reverse complement strand
GTGCGTGCGTGTGTGCGTGTGTGCGTGTGTGCGTGTATGTGTGCGTGCGTGTGTGCGTGTATGCGTGCGTGTGTGCGTGTATGCGTGCGTGTGTGCGTGTATGCGTGCGTGTGTGCGTGCGTGCGTGTGTGCGTGTGTGCGTGTGTGTGCGCGTGTGTGTGCGCGCGTGTGTGCGTGTGTGTGTGCGTGTCTGTGCGTGTGTGTGCGTGTGCGTGTGAGCGTGTGTGTGTGGTCCTATCATTGTTCACATATTGCCCCGGTCCACAGTCGAGGCGAATTGCATTGATTGGCGTGTCACCGATACATATTATATTATTAATAGTTATTGTTGTTCATAGTACCACTAACCTTTGACGGCGACAGTGGCTGTGTGCGTGAGAATAGTGAACGAGGGATATATTATTCGTAATAGTTCAAAGTGCTTTGTATGATGACTTATCGAAATATGCTTCGCGGAAAGTGACGCGCGGGTATGAAGAGAAATATAAAAATAGTAACATCACGCCTGTTGTTACAGAAGGGGTGGGCTGAGGAGTGTAGTACACCCCTCAGTTTCACCAGTTACACATCCAGATCCAGGCACACATCCAGATTCCGAGTCTTCAATATAAATTCTAAATTAGAAAATCTAATAGTACCCTACCCAAGATATGAACCCAGGAGCTCCCGATCGGCATTGGCGCTTGCAACCACTCGACCACCGAGGCAATTGACATGTCCTTCTCGAAGGCCGGCGCGCAGTTGTGTAGAAAGATGGGAAGATGGAAGAACCATTGACAAATTAACAAAGAGCCATTGGCAAAGAACACCGTTTGACAAATATGTCTTTTTACAACAGAAAGTAAAACGTAATACCACGCCTGTTATCCCCTGTGGTGTAGGCAGAGGAATGTAGTGCCATGGATTCGGTGGCGAGCCTATTGTCATACACCGGGCCTACTTTACCGGTTTATATAATCTTGCATTTATCACATATTAACATACATAACATTAAATATTACACTATTTGTCTAAAGGGTTCGGCAGAGGATATTTACGTACGTGCAAGCAGAGGGGCCGACATGTAGTGTACAAAAACACAAACGCCACAAGCACCCCGTTTATTGCTGTGTTCTAAAGGTTACTAATTTGTGTCGCGGCAATTAGCTATTTTACAGTCGACCACGACTGCGCCTCTCGAACGTGTTCTCGTAAAGATGGCGCCGCCGTCGTATACATATGTATATCGACCAACTGCATATAGTACATAGTATAAGTATATATTTATATAGATATTTCTACACCTAGACACAGGTCAAATACTTGTCCTGATCACACAAATAATAATAATAATTTATTCGGGGTGGGATTGAACACACGACATCGGCGCGAGTCGGGTCCACAAGCCACTACACCAACGGATCGTTCACACTTTCATTTTTAATGACTCGATATGTGCTATCAACATTGAAGCGTGTTTGTGTACGAATATATCTCGTCCGCCGCGTCGCTCCGCGTCGCCCCGCGCCGCGCCGCGCCAGCTCCGCGACAAACGATTTCGCAACAAGATAACACAGGAACAGAAAAATCAATATCTTTCTGCTCCCTTATCAGTTGTGTGATAAAACACAGCACAGTGTCTTGGTAGCGTGTGATGGGAAACGTAATGTTTTATGAAGTTAAAACGGCGTAACATCACGCCTGTCATCCCCGAAGGGTAGCCAGAGGAGTGTAGTACATTCGCACGTTTCACCAGTTACGTTAGAGTCCCATGGTATAGAAAGATAGCATTTTTGAGATATTAAGAGTAGTCGCAAATGAGCGACAAAATGTGTGCAGTGTTTGTGTCGGCTATCACATTCGTGGTCGTAAATATAAATTGTAACGCAGTTCAATGTCAAACTCGAATAGATTACTCCCGGATATCGATCAATATTGAAATGTGTTTAAGCGTGATATCACATACACGTGGAGTGCACGTGTATGTGATATCACGCTTGTATTTCCTTGTTGGGGTGGGCAAATGAGTAGAGTGTTACCATTTTTCGGTAATTTGCTACGAATATTGTGCTATTGTGGGCCTCGAGGATTCCCTCCTTACCCGAGCAGTCCCAGGACGTCAACTGCAAACCGTCGTCAGACGGTGTTGTGGTCTGCGGTAATCACTCGTTGACCATTGATGCTATTCAGCGTCGTCTAACTCCTCCAGCTCCCGCAGGAGCGGGCGGCCGTCAGGGGGACGAGCGTGCAGGGACGCGAAACTCCTGAGATGGACATGGGGCCCTTTGTCGGCTGGATCGTACATGCGCCTCGCCAACATCGCCACACATCGTCATCATCAGCCTATCTCAGTCCGTGCTGGACATAGCAGTCCCTCAATGAGCGCCATCGCGCCCCGTTCTCGGCTTGCCGCATCCAGCCTCTACCTGCAGCCTTTCAACAAATGATATTTATTCAATATTTGTGGAAATAGTTTTACTGGTATCAGACATATTGTGTCATACGCTTGAAACTCATATAGTGTAATATCTAATCGGCACGTTACATGTGCCGTTCGCTAATCGGGAACGTTTCGTAATGTCAGTAGCACACGGATCCATGTATAGTTATGATATTGGACTTATAAAGAGTTATGAATGTGGAAGAAGCACGTCAGCTCGGTAAGGTTTAATTAAGGATATTTGGCGATATTTTTATTTCTTTTGTCTCTGACTACTCTGTCAAGAGTACTACCCTAATGATATCCATACAAATATTATAAATGCGAAGGTGTATCTGTCTGTCCTTCTGTTACCTCTTCACGCATAAACCGCAGAACCCATTTAGATGAAATTTGGCACACAGATAGTTTAAATCTCCGAGAAGGACATTACACGCGAGAAATACCTTTTATCACGAAATAAAGCACGGGAGCTTGTGATTAGTGAAAATAACCAATGAACCTTTGTATTTGGGCAATTGATAAGAGGTAAATAAATATTTGGTCTAAATGTTGCCGGGAGCAAGTAATTGACGCGAGGAAGTCGCGGGAAATAGTAGCTGTATAAGAATGTATATGCAGGTAAAATAGTTACAATTGAAGTCAGTCCAGTGTGATGATACAATAATCTGAGGTCGTTTATAGTTGAGATAATGTACGTCTCTTTACGACTTTGGAGGTCGTACAAGGACGCGCTCTGGCCGCTTCTATGTGTGATGTTTTATAGGCGTGTTTGTGTGTGTATAATTGATTGATGGTGACGCCGTGGATGAAACCAACACGTGGTCAACTGTGTCGAAGCCTTCTCCAAGTCTGAACCCTTCCTATTCTGAGAGGTGATCCACGTCCAACAGAGGGTAAAAGGGTTGGTGATGTTGGTCATGATTCAATTCATCGCGTTGTTGAAATGTGAAGATTAATAGAATATCCGCGTTCCAAACATAATAGAACGTTCGAGAAAAATCTGGAATATGGACTTTTATTGTCTTATAGGCACATTCCTTGTACGTTGAAACGTGAGTACGCTCCTCTGTCCACTCCTTCAGGGGAATAAAGAAGTGATGTTATGTTATCTAAAGAACATTCTTGATTCGCACGCAAATGGACAGTAATCGAGTGTACTTCTTGAGATTCGAGTTGATTGCAGCCATTATCTACTCTCGCCTTGACCCCTAGATGTAGTTGTTAGTGACCCTGATGGCCGAGTGCGTGGTCGTGGGTTCGATTCCCAAGACAAACATATTGTATGATTATATTATGCATTGTTCCCTAATATTTGACTTCTTGATTTAGTAGTTAATTGTGATCCCGATCGCTGTGCCGGTCGGCGTGGGTTTGATTCCCAACTGGTGCAAGTATTTTTTGAGTTAATGTGGCCGAGCAGGTATTTCTTCTGTGTCTGGAAAGACACGAATATGTAATTCATTGATGTTACGAAAATATCTCAGGCCGGTTTTTATGCGGCTCGCGGCGTGCGGCTGCGGCTGCGGCTCGCGGCTCGGACCGGTGCGGCCGTACAGTTCGTTATGAGTCACGTTTAAAATGAAACAGACAAGTACCAGTTATTATTGCACAGCTGACTATTCGTTCAAATCAAAATACTTAACAACAAAATACTATAACAGGAACAAAATTGAGTAAGAACAAAAGTTCGCCAAAAGGCGATCTCTTCCAGACACAACCTTTACTGAATGAAGCTTATTCAGATAATAGAAAAAAAGCAGAAAATAATGGATGGTAGGGTATATTGTGTGAGTCTAAAAAGAATCGTCATCATCATCGCCCTATCCCAGTCCACTGCTGGACATAGCCCCCCCCCCAATAAGCGTCATCGCGCCCTGTCCGCGGCTTGCCGCATCCAGCTTCTGCCTACAGCATTTCGCAGATCGCCATCCCGAGCCGGAGGGCTAAAAATAATGAAAAAGAAGGCAAAACAATGCTCGATTTAAAATTACCTATTTACGATTTCAATGTCATTGATTCATTAATAATAACATAGCGCAATGGCGCATTGAATTAATTGTTGCCGTCACTTGTCTCACGCGCTATCAATGTGCTTGAAAAAGTTAACGACTTATTTTAATAATTGTTTTTTTTTTTGTTGTTTTATGAAGCAACTCAATATATTTAATCAAGTGGCATTAATTATCTATTTATCGTGTGCTATTTTGACATAATAATAGCCAATTGTTTTTATCTATTTTCATAGATAATGGAACTCATTAAGCATAAGAAGATTGGAGAGAAAATCTAAATTAAATTGAGATTTCGTTTACAATGGGATATTTCAAAAGGGAAGTGTTACCGGGTTTTAATAATGATTAATTAATTATAAATGTATCGACTTAACCTCCCGTACGTTTTTCGGGATGGCCCGACTAGTTTCGGACCTGTACGAGGTTCTTTCTCATGAGCTCCGGCGCTTGCATTGAGTTCGCGGCGGAGACTGATTGAACGTACATTAGTAAAGCCGGTACATTTATAATCATGTGTATAAACACTCACGAAACATTTAATAGGGTTTTAATAACTTTAAATCAGAAATATTTTGCACTTAGTATCCTCTGCCTACCCCGTAATACTACCTACCGGCACCTAGCGTGGTGATATATCAATAATAGTAGTACTTCAAATATCTGTTTCGTCAGTTTTAAATAATAAGATCTCATCTCACGCTCGTTGCAGTATGGCAGACAGCATATCGAGGTTGCGAAGAAGCTGCAGAGGAACGACAGCTCGGATGAAGACGAAGAGCCTCCGATACCAGAGGACAAGCCGCCGTCGGCCATCATCAAGGAAAATGGAGTTAACGGTGAGGTGTTGCAAGTTTTCATTAATCCACAACAGATGGCGTTAGGTGCATTCCGAAACTTAACATTTTATAGTTACCAATCTGAAAGAAGTGGTAATCGGGATTTCTTCAGATATTATTGCATCATCGCGCGAGGTCCCTTACTGGGCGCGCAACCTTGAGCTCGTTCTACATTTATCTTCTACACTCCCTTCCCAAGCTCACAGCGCTTTTGGACACTACTGACACCCCCGTCAGCTAGCACTTGACTTAGTAGGTCAAGATAGGCGAGTCTTGGTCTCACTTGGCACCTGCATCCATGGACATTCTTTAGATTGCCTTAATAAATGGAGATTTTCCTTTACTAAAGTCACAATCTCTTCGCTACAAAGTGTATACTAACATGTGTGATATATAATAGCGTCTCCTACGGGCGCGGAGTATTTACAAATACGAAATGGGTGTTTACGGCACATTTTTATTTGCCATTAATGTTTGTTGAGGGCGTGTGCATGTCTGTGTGTTGAATGATGGAAAATAGATACATATGTACTTATATACATATATACATACATACATGTAGAGCCGGATCGAAGATATAACATTTAGCAGATATAAGATTAAGTGATAGCCAAGTGGTTAAGAATTCAGCCGCTCACTCCGGTGGTCTTGGATTCGTGTCCACAGCGCGCACCTCTACAAAATGTGCCTTTTAGAATTAAATGCCGCTTGCTATGACGGTGAAGGAATCTGCATTGTTTCAGGCACAAAGATGAGCGTGATAGAGCGGGAGGAGATCCTGGGCCCGTCGCCGGAGTTGAACTACAAGAGAACCTCCAGCCCGGAGCGGATGCAGAACGGCCACAAGACCATGCAACCCAACGAAGTGAGTTGTTCCATTTCTCTCATAGCTACCCAACAAAGCGGAATTAGTTAAATGATGGCGCGACCTTCACGATCAGACAGTTATATTATTTTATCATTATGACATCATTTATTTCATTGATTAATTTAGCTACATTGACATGAACTAATTTTATTACCTTATGAATTTTTATTGTGACATTTTATTTAAAAAACGTGACATCCCCGAAGAGGTAGGCAGAGGAGTGTACTACACTCCCACGACTCATCAGTTACTTTTAAGTTACATGAAATAGGTGGTGAGTCTATTGCCTTACACCGGGCACAGATGCAGACTCCGAGTCAGTATTAGAAATCCTAAAATTAAATCCAATAGTAGGTACCCGACCCGGGATTTGAACCGAGGACCTCCCAATCGGCAGCTGCGCTAGCAACCACTTGACCTACGAGGCAGTCAACATTTTATGATTTTAACATTTATTATTTTTGTAAGTTTTGTCACCGCTGCCGAACTACACGTGGAAAAGTGGCCCTCACTGAAAACCAGTAGTCGTGGGCCGTGCGCAACTGCTCACGGCAACACTGAGTGCGGGCCCTTTCCATTGTAATACTGATCAGATCTATGTTATTTTTATTGTTCTCTTATTGTGATAATCATAACTCAACCGCTGTATTACAATGGAATAAGGATTTTTCTATTCTAATTATTTCAATTGAACTCATTAAATTCGTTAATTTTGCTAAATTGATATATGTACGTAAAACTGACGCGGGGTTTGCGTCTAAACGGTAATCTGGCTTATAATAAAAGAAGAATCTCGTAAAGTTTTCCTTTCGGTGTTTTGCAGAATAACCTGGAATTCCACCTGTACCATTGTTTGGATCTCGTGAAGGCCGGTATGGAGGCGATCATTGAGGACCAGGTCACATCGGTCTTTGAGGCTGAAGAGTTGAGGAGTTGGAATCTCCTCACGAGGACCAACAGGTATGAAAATCGTTATTTATCATACTGAGAGTAGGTGTTAAGAGATAGTTCGTTTGTTGTTTGTCAAGAAGAAAAAAAATCTTGTCTTTCATTGTAGCTTCATTAAAGAGATCATCAAAGCAAAAATACATTAGTTTTTATAAAGTTCCCAATGTTTCGTACTATATAGAAATTGTAATGGGATACATAATATACATGTATTTAAATATCTATTTAAAAAAATATTATTAAGTTGTACAATAAGTCTTTGGAAAGCATTTTTTTGTTACTATACATATATTTAACAATTTCTTTATTCCTATGGTTTTTGGCCATACATTTCAATGCTCTACCCACAGACAATACGAATTTCTAACGTGGCGTCTCACCATCATTTGGATGATGGGTTTCGTCGTCAGATACTTCTTTTTATTACCGCTGAGAATACTCATTTTCGTCATTGGGGTGAGTAATGCAATCTATTTATTAGTTCATTCATTCGTACCATATTAATTTATCTGTAATAGAATAAATATGATTACCAAAAATGATATGCGAAGCATTTGAATACTTCCCGCACGTCCGCTCCGCTTGACGGTCGGTAACAAAATGAAATAATTCAATGTCGGCTAGAGGTTACAACGTTTCGCCGCGAAGCAATTTTTGTTGTTTCTGCAGAATACAATTTAAAAGCAATGCCGTAATTGTTCTCTGCCTGGTACTTTGATAAAAGATAACAAATATATATATCTGGGTTCGAATCCCGGATCGGATATTATTGGATTTTTCTACCATAGTTTTTGAAGTAAAGTTTCTAGTAGTGCTTTGGAGTCTGGATCCGCTCCCGATGCGTAGCAATGGGCTCACGACTTATTCCATGGTGGGACGTGAGCGTAATTGATGAAACGTGGGCGCACACTTCACTCCTCTGTCTACGTCTTCGGTTATTACTTCAATACTGATAACATATAAGTAAGGTAGAATGCACAGCATTTTGCACATCACCAGTTACTTCAGCGAGGATGGATTCGAGGTGATTTAAAGTTGGTTATAGACATTGGCATGCCCACTGGTGGTCAACAAAAGCCTGTTGGCATATATTAGTAGTCTGTTTCAGGAGTACACTCGTACATGTAGTCTTTTTCCTGTTATTATTACTATTAAAACTGGATGAGGTGAGTCAGAAAGCGGGCTCAGTGGTGTACCTTGAGAGATGGCTAGATGGTGTGGATAATGTTGATGATTACCTTTATTATGTCGTGTATCGTATTCGTATCCGTGTACTAAACTCATTCTACCAAACTGCCTTAAAAATCGATGCGTTCTCAAACACGTGATACGAAAATTGCAACATTGGATTTCAAAACGCCTTTGACGACGAACAACATGTAGGTGTTGACAATGGTGACCACTATGACCCTTGTGGGACTGCTGCCCAAGGGACGGATGCGAGCGGCCTTAGCGCGCTACGCATACAAGGTGTCCATGAGAGTGATCATCAGAAGTTTTGGTTGCGTCACCACGTTCCATGACGTCGAACACATGCCGCGCTCCAACGGCTTCTGTGTCGCCAACCACACGAGCCCCTTCGACGTCGGCGTGCTCAGTGTCAACACGTGTTTCTCCTTGGTAGGATTTACATGGCTCTGTTGTTTTGTCACTTGCCTGCCTCCGCCGGATTGTGTCGTTCGCGGCTCTGTCGCTCTATGTGCACGGGATGGGACATTGGGTTTAATGATATATATTAGCATATAAACATGTCTGAAATTGAGAGCATTTGTTTGTTTTTTCTTGTATTATTATTATTATTGTTGAGTCAGTCGCTAATAAATGTAACGATTTCGGATCTTATTGTGAGGCCTTATTACCTACCGTGGCCTTCTTCGAGATATATAACTATACAACATTTGGCATAATACTTTCATTATTAAACTCGAATATTTCTGAATCCTCGCGTTAAGGGCTATATGGCAGTACCTCCAAACGCGATTGGCCCAAGTTATTTTATTAGCTTTCTTTATTTGATTATCTTTCTCTTTCTTACGCTTCTGAATCTAATGTAATACGTGAATGTGATTGCCCGATAGGGCAGTGGGATATCGTGATATTGCATGACTAGGACTAGGATCATAGAAATTGTTTCTACGTTGAAACTGCAAACATGTGCTCATTTCATATTTCATTTCGTCAAAAAAACACATTTTGGTTATATTAATGAACGGGTATAGGGTGGATGTGATGGGCTAATTTAAGGGTGCATATGTGCAATATTTCACTGGGTTACCATCAACCAGATAATGAACGAAGCTAAATTGACATATTACAAAATTGACATAAATATGAATGCATAACTGGAATACTCCCCTGCTCCATGATGGAACGTAAAACTCCTCCGCCTATCCCGTTGGTAAATACAGACATGAAGGTATAACTAGTATCTACCCTCAAATTGATTCCCGCGGAAACCTCAGAAATTCCAACAACTTTTCTTCGTCTGTTTCACTCTTTGAGGAGTCGATTATCAAAAAGTCTTTTTTTTTAATTGCGTCAAAATCGGCTCATCCAATCGCTTCCACGTGACAACCAGACAGACAACAAAACGAAAAGTCAAATTCGTTTTACATATTAGTAATTGAAGCTATTAATATTTAACTTTTCGTCGCGCTCCAATAACGAAATAACTGATTGAAACATTAAAAAAGACATTTCAACCGCAACTTGGCGTACGCACTGTCGTGCTCTCTAAACCCCTCCCTATCAAGTCGAAAAATCGTATCATGCCCCATACATTTCAATTCAAGGGTGGTATAAGTTTCGGCCTTGACCACCGCCGCACAACCGGCGATCGGTTGCTCGCGGCCGGCAAGCTTGGGCGATTGGTGTCACCATCACGTCACCTACCATTTCAAGGCTTTTTAGGTGTGGTGGTTGATCGTTTGCACCGCGTGCGTGGGCACCCTGCCCGACGGCAAGCTGAAGCAGCGAGTCAACAACGCACTGTCGCTGATGTGCTTCAACTTCCTGTCGCGCTGCATATCACTGGTGGTCACCTACCACAACGGGGACAGGTGGAAGCCGAAGGCCGGGATCTGCGTCGCGAACCACACCAGCCCGATTGACGTGCTGGTGCTGATGTGCGACAGTGGCTACTCGCTGGTGAGTAGGCGCTTCTTTTGTGTCCGTGTGATCTAATGTTGAGGATACCTGTCGCTGCCATACACTTGGCAAGGTGAGTGAATACTGCCAATTCCACCTTGACCAGAGTTCTGATGGACTGTGGTCTTATCGTCTTCTTACTGAGAGGAGACCCGCGCTCAGCGGCGGAACGATAAGAGGGTTGATGGTGATGGTGATGGATGCGCCAATGGACTGGTGTGACGGGTGAGTACTCGCCCATGAGATCAAATATCATTCATTTCATCATACCGCTCATTCGCGACCGGAGTGTAATATGTCCGACACACTATCTTACAGAAGACAGTCGAGAAAGTTGACATCGTCGTTATTGTATGACTATTGTAATATTATACGACTCTTAGACCACTCTCTGACACACTCTAGTCGCAAATGAGCGATATGTGGCATGATGATATAAGAATGATATACTTGTACAAGGAAGTACTCCAATCTCAAATCTCAGTGTCTATTATTGTATTCAACACGGTGTTTGCGTTAACGGGGAGACACGTATGTATGTAAGTCTTCCCGTTAACGCAAACCATAGGTCTTACAGTATTCCTCAAAGCACTTTTCCTTACCTGTTTGTTTGGGAAATACGACACATTTATAAATAAACATTCCTCATTGCGTCAGCGCTCAGTTCTGGACGTGGGGAGATTGTTGACCTAAGAATGAGAGTCTGGAGAAACCATGAGTCATGTTTAGTGCCTTAGCTGAAGATATATGGGTAGATTTAGATTTTCATTAGTAGGCCGCCCTCCAGCTGGTTGAGTTACGATATACGCAAAGTGGCTGGCAGCGGTTGGATGCGACGAACTGGAGATCGAGCCATCCCTACCCCAAAAGGACTGAGCGTGACTATATAGTACCTAATGATAATACTTTGGAACATCTGACACAAGTTTTATCTGATCCTAAACTAGAGAGACCCAATGTTATGGTAACCGGACAGCTTATTGTAATATTCGGGCTAGTCACACAAATGTTTGTCCTAGGTGGGAATTGAATCAACAACATCCGTCTCAGCTATCAGCACCACAAACCTCGAAGCCAACGGTTTCAATCTGTTGTTCGTATACAAGTCGTTGCTATAAATAGACGGAGTATTAGAGAAATATCTTTATTAAATATTTGCGTATTTAATAAGGCTTTTAGTGAATATGTAATAATTGAATTGTTGGTATGTATGTTCGGACGCTGCCCGTATTTATGTATATGTGTATATATACTGCCCGTATTTATGTATATGTGTATATATACTGCCCGTATTTATGTATACGGAAAGGGTGTGTAGATATGTGTAGTATATACTAGACTTGCAACGAATAGTATAATATTCCGGTTATATTTCTTTTATTTGATCAAATATCTCACTACAACATAATACATATATTACTTAAGTATTCGGTATTCGGGCGAATAATATGTAGATATTCGGTATATGGCCGAATGTAATAAAACCAGCTGCATAGCCCGAATACCGAATACTAACCGAATATTCGTTGCAAGTCTATTGTATACTCATTTTTCACAATTTACAAATGTCCCACCCTGGAATAGGTGGTACATGTGTAAGTTATGTGTGTGCGTGTGCGCGTGTGCATGTACGTATATGTATGTTTGGGTGCGAGCGTGCGTGCACGCGTGCCTTTGTATTTGTGTGTGTGTGTCTATCTCATAGAATAGTCTATAAATCATATAATATTACAATAGTCATAAATTATTAATTTAGTCATAATTGTGATGGCAAACTTTCTAAATTGTTCTCTGCAAAATAGTGTTTTTGACGTATGCACTCTAATCGCAGATGAGCGACATGGAAAGCAAACAAACACACCTCGTCTCGTGTTACTAACAGACGGACACACCTTCCGATAATTTGATTATTATATATATACTAAGTACCAGCCAAAACAGACATTATCGTCATAATCATTGTCCACTTGTTGCACTGTCGGACACGGATACCCTCAGCATGATAAGGGATAAGGTGTATCAAACTGATCAATTGTACAAATATATTTATTTTTAGCGATAGCGCGATCGAACCTGCTACCCCCTCCCGTTCAGGGGTCACGTTCATTTACAATATAGTAATAATAATATCTAGGGCCATCTCCACACAGTCACCTGATCCCTCAGTAAGCATCGAGAGAGGTTGTTTTATGGTAACCAGACGATAATCTACACACACAAAACAAATACCTGTGCTCGTCACACAAATCTTTACTTCGGGTAGGAATTGAACCCACGACCTCCGACGCAACCGTTCAATAAACACCGTACCAACGAGTCATTTGAACCTCTCTTGCCTGGGGGTTCAGAAAGCTATGAGCGAAATTTACCACTCGATGTTCACTGTGTACCCCGCAAAGGTTCAGACGTGATGGTATAATACATAGCAATAATAATAAACAACAGCATCACGACATCCACGACATGTTATTCAAAACAGATATTGTTATTCAAATACACAATTTACATTGACGCTAATGCTTAGAGGACCGTACGTCGATGGGTTTCCGGTGTGGATGGTACGCGTTCGATTATCGGGCGAGTAAAGAAATGAACGATTGACATAGATCTCAGTTTTGAATTTAAATAAACGCCAAATATAAATAAAGCGCTATTTGACGAAATATCACCAGTACATAAATGTACCGCCAGCAGCTAAAGTATATCGTAAACGCTCGTGTGTACTGAGAGTAAAAAAGATATTGCACTATATTTTACGACTAAAAATAAAATAGTCTTATTTTATTGAATTTGAAAAATATAAAAATATCTAGTAGTTACAAAATAACCGTCAGACTAGAGTATACCCATCTCCCACATTTGTTTTCTGAGTGAAAGAGGCATCGCTTTATAGCATAATTAAGCGCCAAAATAAAAGAAAATATGAAAGTATCTAGCGTATGTAGATATAACATACCCGTCCCGCTCACACGTAACGAGAGTGAAAGCGACAGCGCATGTGTAATTAACAGTCGAACAATTATTTATTATTACCCAATGTACTGTAAGTGAACATTTGCAAAACTAGTTTCCAGTTCAATAAATCAGTAAAATTTTTAATGCAATTGGTTGAACATTTGAACATGTTTCGACATAGCGGTATTCGACTGGTATGTTTGCCCCTTTGGCAGAATGGTTGCAAGGGCAACTACTTGTCGAGAGGTCCTGGGTCTTCCTTCGTTATATGACTGTTCTATTTGTTCAGCAGTTAGGGATTATAACTGACGATCTATGGGTTGTGATTTCGATTTCCATCCAGAACAAATGGTTGTATGATAAATTTTTTTTTTAGTTTGGGCGTCAAATTAGTACATTATGCACCAAGGGCGAAAAGTATGACTTTTCCGCCCGCGGAGTGTTGTCGCCCGAGCCGAAGGCGAGGG
>DWDT01002487.1:0-13656 GCA_018245595.1 Microceris scylla | reverse complement strand
GTTTTATTTGCCCATTGTTAAGTATCCTATCATACCAATTCTGTTATTAGAGTGTAAGGACTCTTAACATCAAGTAGTTTACAAATTCTATTACTGTTTTAGCAATGGTTAAGATGACCTATTCATTCACATTGAAATAAATTGTCCAAAGTATTTCTACAAAGTTTAAATAGGACTTTTGATAGACATACATTTTTAATACTATCCATTTATCTTAAATTCTAATAGTTAATGATAAGATTGAGAAATGAGATGACAAAGAGTAAGAAAAAAAAGTGCAAAGGTAATAAAAACTTACAGTAATTATATCATTGTGAGAACTGTTTTCATGTGGGTTCAATTCACATTCAAATAGGACATCAACATCCAACTCTGTCACAGGTGAAGTATCACTAGAACCCAGTGGTAGACCACCAGCACAGGACACCCAATCACTGATCTCGATGCACTGCATTGGTTTCATACTGCAGATCCTGGATGCATTTGTATAATCAAGTAGATCACAGAGATATGCATTCTTGGGGTTGGTACACAATTTGGAGCTGAGGGTTGGTGTTTCTGAAAAGGAAACCATAATGAATGGATGATTTAAAGTATAAAAAACATAACATAACAACTGCAATTCCCAAGAGGATAAGTAGAGAGGTGTAGTAAACTCTCATATTTCAATGATTTAGTTTACATCTCACAATGTAATAAGAGCCTATTTCCATACACCAAACTTGGACCCAGACTTTGAGCTACTACTAGAAAATTCTACCATTATTAAAAAAATATAAATGACAAAATATCGCTAATATAACAGATATATTAAGGTATCAAATTAAGAACACTAGATTTTATTAACTGTTGTATGAACATTCATTATGAAAATTTTCATTAATATTAACAAGTTTCAGGTGGTTGCTATTAGTGGGTAACAACTGTTAATGTAGATTTGGGATGCGGCAAGCCGAGGACAGGGTGTGATGGCACTCATTAGGGGAGGCCTATGTCCAGCAGTGGACTAAAACAAGCTGGTGATAATGATGATGAACTGTAAATTACTACAAATGTTTGGTCCTTAAAGCATTGCTTGCATTCTCCCTATAGTTTGGTTATAGACTTGTACCAAATCATAAATTATAATTTGGACCATGGGTGTCTTTTATATCATCTCTCCCAATCCAGACTTAAATGCAGACACTGAATAGTAAACTTTTTCATATAAGCATATATCATATTACTATTCATATTGCACATGTTCCCTGACAGGCTATGGGCTGCAGAATAGATTGTGAGAAAAGCTGTCCTCTACAATCCCCAAGCTGCAGGGCTAGTAGGGATTATAGACAAAATTAATTCAAGGCCAGCCTATGTCCAGCAATAGACTTAGTCTGATGATGATTAATATTTCAATTTCAGATATATATAACGGACCCGGCGCGATTGAATAGTAATAATACAAATTGATATACATGAATAAATATTTTTAAAACTAATTTCTGAGCAGTATTATTAAGGTTTATTGAATGATATCAAATTTTGTATTGATGGACAATATCTAATAAACATACCTGCAGCATTTTCTGGCACTTTGCAAAATGCAACACTAGTATTTCCACTGAGAAATTCCAAAAGCCGTGCCCTGAACGAGCGGATGCGCCAAGTTTTAATGAAAGTCATCGCGATATAAATCGGAGTAAACAACATCGTCGTAATTTTCTATCTACACCTCCCCACAGATAATCGACACTTCCACTATCAGTCACAGCAATTTTTAGTTATAGTCGTGCATTACAGTAATAGTTTCAGACAGTTACTTAACACTCGTTACCTACAAACTGGGTTATCGATTCTAAAGTCCATCTTCGATACAGAAACTACTACTAAATCAGAAACTCAAAGCCATTAGACATATAGTAACATTAATAATACAGCTTTTCCAACCATTTTTTTATATATGATAAACACTTTGCTATACAAGGGTACTGATAAGGATTATTTCAAATAATTCCATAATTCACATCTTAGCTCACAGTCGATGAAGAAAATCTGAGTCTGTCTCGCTCAAGCACATATAAAACACGTCTTCCTCTTTCTTCCCTCTTAGAGAATATAGTATTATCCGTAATATGACAAGACAGGTAGTGGTAATAGATAATTGACGCCTAGTTTGTACACCCGGCAAAGGTAAATAAATACAATTCCAATCCTATGGCAATCTAAAATTAAGTGCCTGATAATTTAATAAAAGCAATTGCGTTCATCTAGTAAAGATAAGATAATACATTGTGACGGACTGTAGGAGGCATTAAAATCCTGTTTTTGTTGATATAAATTGACTACTCAAAAATATATTCTTCTATACTTATTTAATTATGTTTTCATAACTATTGGAAACATATTCGAAATACAATAAAATAAGTCTGCTTCTATTGCTTTTATTGATTATACATATAGGTACAACTTTGCAGATAGGGCTTTGCTGAGTTACATTTTAGTAATGATATTTTATTAGTATTCGTGATAAAATTGTAATGGATGACGAATAGAAGGAGGGACGGCTAAATAAATAAAAGATTGTAACTAGTATATTTTTAAAATATTATGCATCACAATGCATGAGCTGTTTTATTCAAAGTTAGATAATAGGAGAAGAACCCAACACATTCTATCAAAAAAATTTTAAATTGCAATATTTCCAATGGAATCGGAGAGGTTATTATATATTTTGGATGTAGATAGGCATAAATATAAGATAATCGTATTTATCTCTAGGTTGCCTACTCAGTATAGTCTTAATAACCTAGGATCGCAACATTGTGAGGATTGTTGCACATCGATAGGCACAGCCTGGACCGAGGAGTCGACATATAAAATGTTGTTTATTAACTACTTACTACTAGTATACATAGCAACAGCTTGATGCAACTAAACAAGGAAATTAATACCGAGTACTGTGAACTAAGACAGATAATATCTAATTTTTCGTATGGAGAAGTACTTTCTGAGTATTGACAATTCAGTCCTCTAATATAAAGTAGTCATTACATAGAATATGTAATTAACGACCAATAGATATAGGCAGGCATGTACCAGTAGAGTAAACAGAGGAATGTTTTGAGCTCCATTATCAACCGGTGGCGATAAATAGAAAGCAGTTGGTGATTAACTGTTGTCTAATAGCTTTCGACGGGCGATAACTATGTATTTGCAACATTTTGCATTTTCCACAGATCCGAGGTTAAAAGGTCCTTTATCAGATCCGTTATCCGTGATTTAGGTATTTATTTATGTTCAAAGCCATTTGCCATTGAAATAATAGAATACGTCCCGATATTTTTGATTATTGAATTATGGGCGATAAGTAAAAATTGTCATTTCAAAGTTATACAAATCTAAATATTTTAGATGTTGGTGGCCTGGTAAATAATGTGTCAATGAATTATTATCGAGCTACATATACAGGCACTTTAATTACCTAATTAACTATTTAGAAGAACATCAATATCACTCAATAGCGGCCTCTGGGGCTCATAGATTCCTGCAACCGTCTCGAACAGAACTTTATGAACCTATTATTATTAATTCCATCTAAATATCTATGAATGTCTTGATGAGCCTTAGCTTATTTTCAACTTATGATTCTTTTATTTTTTTTATCATATGATAGGCTAGCATTTGGCCAGGATCCCGTCTGATGCAAAGCGTAGTAGCGTCCTAAGATGAGGCATACATGCCTAGTAAGAGCCTATTCACCCTTGTTTTGAAGAGTCTTAGGTTGTATGCGTCCGGTAACATATACTTACGCCGGCAGGGTGCGCAAGTGGCAAGTGTTATTTAGTATGCGGATTTTTTAGAAACATACTGTTTTTATACATTAGTCCAGTATTATCAGTGAGTATAGATACAATAATAATTTAGTGCACTCATGTATTTTGACCTCACACAACTAGCTTTCAGTAGGTACACGAAAGGATTTGAACCTAAAATAAATTACAAAGGCGGAACAGATTATTTTCTTGTTTTTCACCAGCAAACTCTTTTTAAGTCTGACTACAGTACATGAGAACGTTAGACTAGGATGAACTATGGTACCGTAATATAATTGGATTTATTACTTTCGATGTAATGTTAGGCAACAATAAATTAAAGGTTATCTGTTTTGTTTGACCCGACAATATCTCACTCGGCATTAGAGACAACTGCAAAAATTGTTGCCAATAACAATTTATAAGCCTAGACAATATTCCACACATATTTAGTTACGTAATATTCAATTCTTAAAGTCTGCACACGTGATTATAAATGTACCGCCTTAACTCACGTACGTTTTTCGGGATGGCACGACTAGTTTTGGACCTGTACGACGTTCTTCCTCATGAGCTCTCGGTGCCTACAGCGAGGTCGCCGGAGACTGCAAATGCCCGGAGCTCATGAGGAAGGACCTCGTACAGGTCCGAAACTAGTCGTGCCACCCCGAAAAACGTACGTGAGTTAAGCCGGTACATTTATAATCATATGCCTAATGACGTTCACAGACAGTTTTAAATTGACGACGACGAAAACATTCTCATAACGAAGTCATTTCTCATATTTTAGTTGGTGCGTATCATCCGCAACCATCCGCAGCAGGAGGAGAAGCACCGCCGCCGCAGGAAGTTCTTCAGGAAATGTGTCCTGCTGTAGGGCTGCTCGACGCAATTTCACTCAGACTATGTCACTCCACACTCTGAACGCACCTATATATGTGGATAATCCTTCATAATCTTGGAAAGTTTTTTGCGACATCAAGTTCAATAGCTTACCGGGAGCTAGGTACTTGATATCAGTAGATAAGGTGGTGGTCGGAACCGACTGACTAAACGAACCTTTCGGCAGTGGATAGGCTTTGAATTCGAAATACCAAGTTTTACACGTTATTTGAGGCGCGATATTTGAAATATTTATCAAATATATATCTATAAATGTTTATCAAATATTGAATCGAAGAATGGGTCCGGCGTGCGATAGAAATTGTGTACCGTGATCATTAGAAATATATTCTGTAACATTGTTTATAGGAGAGATGGTAAGTAAGAAGCTGGTCAGAACAAAGGCTGATTTACATAGTGATCAAACATTTGGTAGTTTTGAGAGTTCACTTCTTAATTGCCCTTGCACTTGGTAGGCGGCAAAATATCATATCCAGGCTAAGGGTCCACCGGCGACCTCCAATTACTCATGTTTGCTGGCAGCTGGTATTTCTTGCTATGTGATGTTCTGGTTAGGTTAGGCGTTTTAATTTGGTCGTCATTGGTGGTGTTTACTTGCTTTGTACCAAAACATAAAAACCGTTGAGATTCGATATAAAATATGCTTTCAGGCTGCAGAGGATATCTTGTTGGATGGCTGCTTGCCCTCTTGTTATGTATTTAAAATTAAAATAAAAACATTACTGAAGGGCGGAAAGTAAATTAGTACCAAATTTCACGTGTTTGGTTTTTTATATTACTATAATGTTTTATTACGGCAGTATCACTTGGCCATCAATATGCTCCTAGATCTACGAAGGGGGGGTGAATAATGAGGAGGGGTCGGAGGGAATAGTCCTGTTCCACTCGAACCTTGGAGAGATTATACTGCTTACAGTATACTGACAGTATTGCTTTATCTTACGTCAGTGGTCTCACTCTCATTACATGTGTGCCAAACTCGTGATAATGCATACGTATTCAACCGTTTCAACGAATTAAAACCCCACGGTAGCCTCGATGTGAATAACCCCTATATAACATAACGTATGAAATTGCACATTTAACTATTAAGCTGTTAGTGTAGTTACGGTAATGAAAAGCAAAACACAGTTTTTATATTTTGCGAAAATATTTCATAACACAGTGCAATATTTACTCTAAGAGACTTTATTTATGTAATACGTATTTTATTATAGATGTCTACATATATATATAATACGCTTCGTCGTCAAACTGGCTGGGCTCACACCAATGTGCATTTATTTTAAGCGTTTCTATACCATTAATAGTTTTACCGTGCATTTGCTATCATTACCTAGGCAATATTTTCCTTAAGTTGAGAGTTTTCCTTAAAAATACGTGGAACATTTAAAAGAGAAATATAGATAATATGCTCAAAAATATAGAAGCCGCCGCGTACCGCTCGGCCATTGGAACATTGGGCGCATATTGCCGATAAATCCTCACGATTGTAACTCTACGTATAGGCTAGGCAATGAGATGTACGTTGTATTTCTGTGTGGTAGAATGTTTAGAAGAGGGGAGGAGAAGGTTGGTGGGGGGAAGGGGAGGCTGCGGCTGCTGGCTGCATTCTGATATTTCACAGACATGGATTGATGGATGATGACGAAATGGACCATAGCGCGCTTTTCTAATGGTAAATGTGAACTTGATAAAACGGGGGTAGAATTTTTGTTAACCATATAATTTTATGGGCGATTATAGTGACTTCCCCAATCTCGGACACTTATTTCATATAGTCATTGCTATAGAACATTCTAGAAGAGACCATAGAAAAATATACGTCGAATCTCTTCCTATACTTCCGATAACCTTTCTTCCATGTCAGAGGTACATATTATGTATGTGTATATGCGCTTTCAGTGTTGTTCTAGTTTTTAGCCGAAACACAAAAATGTATGTCTTTATTTATTTTGTATGTCATTAAATATACGACGTAGTATTAAGTTCACTAACAGGTTGCATGTTATCTGTACTGTTTTGTATAATAAGCTGTCACACATGCCTTAGATGTACCTGCAAAAATGTTAAGCATTTATTTTAAATCTAAAACTAATAAGTTATTTTTATTTGGACAAAAAGAAATAGAAACTCAACAAGAAACTTTGAATTACATTGAAAGGTATTAAACTTTCATTCCAGATTAAAGTATTTTGTGATTTGGTATGAATAGTACAAGCGTCTCAAAAGTGTTTTGTTGGAAATTCTTTATAGAGGCTGTTGTGCCTCAGTCCACAGTGCACATGGTCTGTTCGACATTGGTCGGTTCTAGGATGTAAGAAGGCAATCATTTATTTATTCACTTATTTATCTAATATTTTTATTAATACAATGTATAAGATGTATTATGTTAGTACATAAATATGTTAAATTCTGTTATTATCTCCTGTGTATTCAGAATATATACATGTGTAATACAGCTGTCTTGCACTACATTCTATATTTATAAATTGGAAAATATATCGATTAGTTTTAAGGCGTTATAATCTGAAATTGTACACTGTACGAGGCTGAACCGTAACCAAATAGTATTATTGGAACCAAAGGTAATCTTAGCATATTCGGCACATGTGTATGTCACATGTTCGTAGGACCAGTAGTATACAATGGTCCTGTTAGTTGACGGGGCAAATTTGCGTTATTTTGGCGACCTAATTACTAGTAAGCATTATTATTATTTCATCAAGTTAGGTCTCTTAAGGGGTAAGCAGAAAGCACAGAGTGCCAAAAATCTCTACCCTTTCAAACCTGATGCTTCTATATGATTATGAATATTGTATGCTCTAATATTGTGACCATTTTACAGTGTGATAAGCTTCAATAGATGTAAACTTTAATTGGGTCATAAGAGAAATATATAGATTTATAGAAGCCTGGGTTATAATTAAACAAATTTGTTCCCGAGTTTTATCCTACTAGTTCTGGAACATGTGAATGCATTGATGAATGTTTAAATTGTAATAATAAGTAGAGTGAGGGGGAGGGGTCTTGTGATTGCATATAAAGCGGGATTTGACAGTTTTTCTTTAAAGAGCATTTATGAACACACTAGTCAGTGTTTATTTATTTTGATATTTCTCTAATATTGGGAATAATTGCTTTCTGGGAATTAAAATTAATGTTTTCAAAATGTGAAAAGAGTTTTATAACTAAAAACGATAGCTGTTTTAAGTTATTATACAGATGCAGCCAATATGGTGATCTAAGGCTGCTGACGCAGAAAGCAATATGCCCATTTTATATGACAAGTTTAAAACATTTCTTAAAGTTGGTTATTAGAAAGTTTATATTGTTTAATGAATCTCCTGTCTTTTTGTACTGACGCACAAATGATCTGTTTCTTTTTATATTTTTATTTCTTAGACATTTTACATGTTGTACACCATATTAATACTTATTTTTTTTTATTTCTTGTCTTTTATTTTTTTCCTTCACTATTTTGACCTATCTATTAGTTGTTTTGCTTTATTTTGTAGGCACTTTCAAGTAATTATTAGTTTGGACTTGCAAAAGGATAGTTTTAACTTCTGTGTTGGTGGTGGAATACATAAAAAGAGATTAAAAATATATTATGTGTATGTGAAAAAAATTTAGGCTGACTAAGTAAACTATAAAGAAAAACTCGGCATGATGAGAGGTTAGTGTTTAGTATTTTAGGTATTTTAAAAATAAAACAAAGGAATTGAAAACGTAGCCAGTAAGTATCTCTATAGTTAAGATTATGTAGAACTATGTACTCGCTTAAGTCAGTGGTAGACGCAACACGAAATGGTATTTATAAGTGAAGATGTCGTGACATTGTGGAATATACGTTTGACAACAATATCGGATTTTTATTGCAAATGGGAACTTACCTGCAGATGTATAAGTAGAAACCCAACTTTCACCTTATTTGAATATACTGTTTTGTCGAGAGTATTTCCGACTGGAGTAAGTATACAAACGAGTATTGAAAAATTAATACGGTCTACGTCTGTCAACCCTAATTACAAGCACGAGGAACATGTGTTACTCGTAAACAGTGATCTTGGTAATGAAGTTGTATACATGCGTCAACACGTTCGCGCGCTGTGAGCTTTTAAGCTCCTAATCTTTTAAGCTTCATAATCTGCAAATGTTTCTCATTAGATTAGAGACTCCGCTCAAGTACGGCAGTTTTAAAATGAAATGTCATTTAAAGGTTCTATACACTATACAATCGCACAAACCTTTTAATCTTATGAATAAAAATAAAACGCTAAATGTGTTGGTAAGTGTAAAACTCGAGAACGGCTGAACCGATTTAGCTGATTTCTTTTTTGTAGTATTTCATGAAGTCCGAGGAATGTTTATGAAGAGAAAAAACGTAAAAAATACGAGGAGAATAGTAAAAAAAAACAATTTCCTTTTCACATACAAACCACTCTGTTCCCAACTGTGAAACATTTGACGTTAATCAAAATAAGAAAGGCGCGTTAGGATTACCTTTAGTATACCTTAAGTTTATTAAAAGGTTGCATGTCATTAATGAAAATAACATGAACCCAAGTGTAATACCTCCAGCGGAGCGGGCGGGTATCAGCTAGTTTATAATATAAAGAAAACAATTTGAAAATCTGAATTAAATACATCCGAAGAATACGAAGCGTGTTGTCATATGCAAATTTTTTTAGCTAATATTACCTAACATCATGTTTGAGACTGAACGCAATGCTGTGGAGGGACACGTCCATACTGTGGTTCAATAAAAACTATTAATAATATTCGACATAAAAAATCAACCTAGATGATTATTCCCTTATCTACCCTTTTTTTAAAATAAAAATTAAAACATTTAGGGATACTTTCTATAATATTGACATACGGCAGCTTATTGTTTGTGTCAATATCAAAGCCTAAATAGGCACGGCTAAATGCCCTAGCTGCCGACGGGCAGCAGCACCGGCAGTGCGAAAAGCTGTGCCCTGCGATCTCCAACCCGCATGCCCAGCATGGAGATTACGGGCATAAACCCCCTGTTGGGGAGGCACATGTCCAGCAGTGGACTGAGATAGGCTGATGATGATTATGATGAAGTCTAATTGTCACGCAACAATTTTATCAAATATTTTAAAACTTACAATTTTATTAAACCGATACTTTAGAGAAATATAATAATGTATCATACTTCCCTTTTCCAAGGTCCCTAGTGTAGGTACCTATTGTACTTATTGTGTGCATTACCTACAGTAGCAAGCATAACAAAACAAACTTCACGCCTCTTTTTCTCCGTAGAGGTGGGCAGAGAAGTGAATGACATTCCCTGGAGCGAGAAGGCGGTGAGGCTGTAACAGCAGCAAGCAACTTCAAAAATCCTGTCCGTATTTCTTGTGTCTTATAGAAACCAGATGCCACAGTGGCGATATTGATTATATTTTGATCACAATGGCTTTAAATTAAAACAGCAGGTAAATAACTCCGAAAACAATACAATGGGCATTTAAGCGTAAAATAAATGCGTAGCTGCCGTTTCCCTTGCGAGTTAATTTCCCCAGTAATTTGTTACCCTTCGCCAACTCCGTGTTATTTTCAGCTGGTTTGGCCAGATTTAACTTCCGTATTGTCGATTGATAAAAAGAAATTCATTCTTTCGTTTCATTTATATTTAATCAATCTTTCTGCGATCAAAGAACAATTTCGAAGTCATCGCAGCGTATATTAGATATTGTTTTTATGTATTGGTCGTATTAATTTGTTATAGTAATTGAACGATGGGACAACGTTGGGAACGAGGGGACAACGTTGGGAACGATGGGACAACGTTGTCGTTCCCAGAACGATGCGAGCTGATCCGATCATATTTTTCTTAGTATCTGTTACTAATAGATACTGAGGAACAATGGATTTAAACTATTCAGTACAAGCCTTTATATTTCAAAGTTCAAACACTTCATGAACTGAAATGAACATGTAATTTCTACCTATTTGACCAATTTTCGTCTCTATTCACTACAAGTATTCTAACACGCTATTAGAGTACTTTTTTACCATGAGGTCTGAGAATGTATGGACTGTGAGTTAAGGAAATAATTTTCTATTTACATTAATAAACAAATAATTTTGATCTTTAATTAAATAAATAATTATAATTTATATGGTAATTGTTGTTTGTCGTAATATGGGGATGTAAGCGTGTCATAAAGGGTCCCAGATAATGCTTTGCTGCGACACCATCCCTTCGTAATTAAGAATTCCTATCGGGAACCAAGAGTAACGTGTACTGTATACATAGAACCTCTTTACTGTGCCTGTATATCGGCTTAATGGCACAAAGGTGTTAGGGAACTATAATTGTGTAGAGAATAATAAAACGAGTACAAAGGAAACATCTGTACGAAAATTTATAAAACATTGGGTGCGATTATTTGGAACAACCAGTTTAAGCTTTTGTAACTTTTATTGGTATTTGATCAGTTATGAGATTATTTCTTGGTTAATTGTCAATAGCGTGGCCCGATAGAGCCAAAACATTAAAATGTAATTAACAGTTTGTATTTGACAATGTCTGTACCATTTATATCTATTTGTAGGTATTTCTAGGTAGGTATTGTCTATCTAAAGGTGTTTCTGATTATTTTCCGCAATACTGCGAATGAATTCCACTTTGTTTTACACAGTCGCTGATAAAATTTGCAGATAAGATGGTAGTCTGGAATATATTTTAGTTAACACGAGTTTTCATTATAAGTTTATGTAAGAATACGGCCTAAAACAGAAAACTTTGTAACGATACAATCTGGAACAAGCCTAGCAGTAATAAAATTTGCACAAAGGTATGAAGGCAAAAAAAGCACAGCTGGTAACAATAGTAGAATTTAAATATTTTGTATATTAATATTCTATAGATTTTCCACATAACACAAATTATTTTTATATATTGAAAACCGTAGGTATCTTTATATGTAAATGTTTTTCTTCCGTGATGTGCTATTGAATAGAAATCTAGTCGAAAAATTTAATAATAATTAATAGTAATATCGGTACATTTCAGTATATTAGTACGTGATGTCGATTATATTCAAATTTCTAAGTGCTATCTTATATCTTCAACTATGCAGAAGTAAAGAGATCAGACGTGGAAAACAAAGCTAATTTACAGTAAAAATGGAAATGGTCGTGGTGCTCGGCAATCGAATAACGATGGTAGAACTGTCTGAATAAGATTTGCACTCCCGAGGAGTATTACACAAAAATATTACAGACAGTGGCTACGTTATAACGTTCTTCGATTTTGTCGTTACAAGTAGCCACGAATCTGTCACTGATCACAGGAATACTGTCCACGCAGTGCTTTAAGAGACTAGACAAGATGTATACGCGCTGTAACAAATAGTAACAAATAGCTCATTATTTGTTTTCTGTAACATAATGTGTGATAGTGCTCTTTGGATTTGATTGGATTGATCTGGAAGATTGTTTGGTCTCATATTCTATTTATGACATTTTGATCTATTCTCTTTGACACTTTGCAAACATTTCACATTTTGCATCTGCCAATTGTATGTAGGTACCTATAACTTAGAAATTTATTGATATTTTTTAAATAATAATATCTTCAAATACGTCTTGATAAACTTACTCGAGTGTCTGTCCAGTAATTGTAAATGTATTCAGATAATATAGCGCCCATATTACGAGACAAATGAAGACGCCGTTGGAACTTTTGTGAGCGTGGGAACTACGTGCGCTTGTTAGATTGGTTCGTTTAGATACTAGGTCGCGTATTCCGCAATGGGCTGGCTAGTCATTGAGAGATAATAAATTTTCAGACTATTTGTGTAGGTATTTATTTAATTATATAAGTAATGTTTTAGTTCGCATGTATTATTTTCGAATCAAGAAATATATTATTATACAATAATGTTGCCGCAGTAAGTACTTGTTTTTAATGTGTGTATTATGTAGGTATATGTCTTCGTCTATGTGTCTATCTTCGTCTTTGGAGTACGTACTATAGTAAGCCTAACTTAGTCTAACTGAGCCCTACTTAGACTAACCTGACCTAGCTAAACGAGTATAATCAAATTTTTCTTATTATTCCATTCAACTAGAACAGAATATAACTGATGAAGCCTGGTCAATTGCCCTCTAAGTGTCATATTGTCCTCTAATATTGGGCATTCGTCCAGGTATTGTGAAAAATGTCGTAATAATCATTTGTTAGAAAGCGGTAATTGGTGAAACATGGGAGTGCGCTACACTTCTTTGCCTACCCATTCGGGCATTATAGGCGTAATGTTACTTTTTTTTATCACTTGGTCTATAATATACATATTATGGATTTATATACTAGAAAGGTATTATTGTTATAAGAGTACTTCTATTAGTCGCTACATATAATTGAAGCACGACTTGTATTTTAGATTTCTTTGGTTTGATTTCAAATATAAGTTATTGTTAAATTTGTAACTTGAATCTCCTATCTCCTACTGTATCCTAGTTTAAATTTTTTAGCACACGTTAATACAGTCAACATTTCTGCCATGTTAAACAAAGAATTTTAAGTAAACAAAGCATGACATTACCTGAACGTTAGTTACCTTCGTTAAAAAAAAGATTTCAGTTATCCTCAAATCGCGCCTAAAGAAATTTTGTTAATAAAATTATTAACTTAAAATTAATTATAAAATTATCAACAAAAATAACAATAAAAAAAATAAAAGAAGGTGAAGCGGAAGAAAACCACCTCGGCGGGGAATCGAACCCCAGTCTCACGCTGGACAGGTGCGCATACTAACCACTATACTACCAAGGTTACAGATGTAATGCTCGAAAATTTTAGTCATATATTTAATGCTACCTCAGGTTATACATACATAGAAACTCAAACTGTAGAGTACATAATAAGAAATGAACGAACATCGAGTCAAATTCTTACAAAATCTCAAAGTAAGAATTT
>DWDT01002486.1:0-13658 GCA_018245595.1 Microceris scylla | reverse complement strand
CGGTGTATGGCAATAGGCTCACCACCTATTCCATGGGACTTAACGTAACTGGTGAAACGTGGGGTGTTCTGCATTCCGCTGCCTACCTCTTCGGGGATTACAGGCGTGAAGTTACGTTTTTTCATTATCAAAGGAATATATTATGTTATTTAAATATTTATTAGTACAACTAAATGGTAGACATTAAGGCTATATTGGCCAACATATGGTACACACTCCTATGCATATGCAAAGTGCCTTGTAGCGGAAGGATGTGAACAGCTGAGGATCAAGCTCAGTGGTGTGCTATTGAAGAGGCTTATATGTCCAGCAGTGGAATGGAGTAGGCTGATGATGATGATGAATCTATCTGTTTATTCCATGTAGTAGTATATAATTTAAAAAGATAAAGTAGCTTAGTCTATCTACCTCAACAGATTTGCACTCTGCTTATGTTCTCCCTAAGTAAACTATCTCGTCCCCATTACAAATGGATATGGTTAAAGTACATTTGACTAATAAGCCATAGAATCACAACCCGCATTCTGTCAAAACTGTTGAAAGTTTATATTTATATTTAGTAAAATATTTTTTATATTTAGTAAAATATTTTCTAGAGCAGATTGAAATAAAACTAGGTTTAGTAAAGAACGACATACAGTATTTCCCTTTTATAAATCAAGGAAATGGTTATTATTATTTTTACAATGTCACATCAGGTCTCTTACAGGGTAGACAATAAAAATTATGATGATCTTATGTTAATATTTACAGTTCTGATGAAGAAATTTCACCAAAGAAAAATCAGGACAAATTGGACAAAAGCAAGGATAAAAAAAAGAAAAAGTCTAAGGATAAGGATAAAGAGGACACCAAGCAAAAACTTAAGAAGTTGAAAAAGAAGTTGAAGAAAGCAAAGAAGGCACGGAAGAAGGCCAAAAAAAAGAAATCTAAAAGTTCTAGCAGTACAAGCAGCAGCTCAAGCAGTGAAGAAGAAATATGGGTAGAGAAAGGAAGTAAGTACGATAATACTGATACTCTTATTGTTAAAAAATAACTTCAGTCTACTCAGTACAATACCTACTGAAATACACAAAGCAATATTTTTAATATCAGCAACATTATTTACTGTTTGTAAATTGGTGAGGCTGAAAATATTTAAAACAAATGTTTGCTTACCATCCAACTGATATCTGATTTTATTTTAAATCAATCTCAACCATTGAAATTCTAAATAATATTCTTATTATACTACTTTTTCAGTAGTATATATTACATTGCTGACTGCTATATCATAGAATATAATATACAGAATATTAATACATATATTACTGATTTATTTCAGAGGAAGAGGAAATTGAAGAGGCTCTTAATAGTTCTAACACTTCTAAGAAACAAGACGAGGAACTTTCATCAGAAGTAGTGGGACCGATACCGCGCGTGGGCCCAGCCCTGGGTCACAAGGACTTCGGACGGGCGTTGCTTCCGGGCGAGGGCGCGGCCATGGCGGCCTACGTGGCTGAAGGCAAACGGATACCGCGGAGAGGAGAAATAGGACTCACATCCGACGAGATTGCCGCCTACGAATCCGTGGGATATGTCATGAGCGGAAGCAGGTGAGACTTCATGTGTACCTAGACTCTAAGACAACTCTAATTGCACCGGGACATGTTTATGCACATTCTCGGTAACATTGTTGTAATAATGCTAATAGGTCAGTCATGAATGTAATCACAGAGTTGAGGTTTTCAGAGCTAACACGTAACTCGTCAAGAAATTAATCAATGATTCTCCTCGCAGGCACCGGCGCATGGAAGCGGTGCGCATCCGCAAGGAGAACCAGATCTACTCGGCGGACGAGAAGCGCGCACTGGCTGCCTTCAGTAAGGAGGTAACGCCATCCTGGCGCAGTTCCGCGACGTGCTGCAGGCGCGCGCGCAGCGCCGCGACCACGTGTAGCGAGGCGCAATTTAAAGTTGCGGCTATAGAAACATGTCATGTCAAATTAATGAATCTGGTTTCAAGTAACACATCTATCATACATTTTGAAATATCATTTCTTGCATATTACCTTAATTTAAACACTGGACGCGTGCATGGACAGTTCGACATGTACCGAACCGATCATCAATAACTGCAAGTGTAAATAACATGTGAAGTGTAGATGTTACGGTTGTCATTAGAATAGAGTGACTGAAAAATAATGCCTTGAAACTTATGTGAATGCATACACAACGTTTTATTCCATAAACATGGTGCATTTAATGTATTGTCTTATAAATGTTACCTTTTCGTAAATCAGCAGAAATATTTCGAATATTTGTTATACCCATTCTAATTATTGAGGTGTACATAATAAAATATTTTACGAAACGTTACGAAAGATACGAAAAAATTAGTGTGACAGTTACCTTGGTCCCCAATTTGTAGTCTGAAGGACTATCCAATAAAACCAGGATCTATTTGTCATTTCCCCTGTTACAATGTTATGTGTAATACATTAAATAGGCAGTATTTTGTATGCTTTAAAAAAAGGTTATTATAATAAGTTAAGCATAACACCAATAAATAATAAGCCATTTATAATAAAATAGTTTTATTTTTGTAACATTTAATAATTATCTGCATACCACTGGCTAAGTTAAAATGATCTCTTATGTTAGTTAGTATTTATCATGTCCTAATTTCCAGTGGACATCATGACAATTATATATGTACGTTCATGTTTAAACATGAAATAATTTAACAATCTTCTGGGACACACATAAACACTGACAAGAGACAACTCCCTGTTTTATTGCCTGCTCAATGTTAAATCACTATTATTGTTTATCCTTCTGTATATACTGGCACACTTGTGACATGTTAAATATGTCAGACAATATTCACTTTTAGGACTACATATAAAAATAAAAAACCAATCCAAGTCAACAATATTGTACTGAGACTTGAGAACATACACAATATGGAAAAGGAATTGTTCAATAGTTAAATCATATTGTTTCTATATATATTTTTGAAAAAATAATCACAGTAGTTATAATGCTGACCTATACAAGCATCTCAGGTTTAGAAGGTTAAAGATAGTTGACACTAATGTTAACTATCCATCGCCTAGGGGACCTGGTGTGATGTTATAACAATAAAAATTGTTATATTGCTGAAATATAAGAAAACAAATACATATATATGTATATATATTATTTACAGTAACATTTACAATAACAAGTAGCTATTCTTCCAATAGAAAAACTTCAGTATCCTCAAATTTATTTTGTATATACATACATAAATTAGATTTTACGTGTTGGTAGTGACTGGCAAGAGCACAGTTTGTATTTGCTGATTGCACAAAAAATATTATCTCTTTTACCTTCAACCAGGACAAAGCCTGAGTGGGTAGTCAGCGTTACTAATCACTGGTGAAATGGGAAAGTTAAAATTCATTCCTTTGTTAGAGAGCTCAACTGTTACATAATATACATCAAGTTTATTGTTCGAACTAAAATTAACATACATGCATTATGCAAAATAGTACTTATTAGAAAAACAACTTATTCATTCAAACACATACAAAATAGACACTTATTTTAGTACATATATTTGTTACGCGACTAGATTAATTATAATTGTTGCTTAATTCTTAAATTGTGGGATATACGTCACGCTCCATGAACTGAATTTGATCGAGTGTCACTTTATAATGGTATGTAACATAGACTCCACAGTAGGCAATTGCAGAGCGACTACTCCATGAACTATCATAGACCCTACTTACCCTGATGATTTTATTCACTAATCGGTACTCGTTTTTAAACACATCGTTCAATTAATATATTTGTATGATACAAAATCTTCACTCATAACAATTGCGCGTGTACTAGTTACATGTAACCAACTCGGCATAGAGCCCGCCTGCGGTAACTGTGCGGGCAAAAAGGGAAAAGAGCTAAAGAACCTAGTGGTTGTAAGAACAACCTAGTAGTTGTTACTGTCAACCAAGTAGGGGCGCTAATAATCGTTGTCGTATTTTTAGATTGTCTAAAAATAGCAAAGAACTGGAAAAACTTTTGCGTTTAATCTCAATACTTTTTAAGATATTAGAGAAACACATAATATTATGTAACTTTTCTGTCGGACCAATTGATATCGAATTTAAATATAAAATGGTTTATTTTAAGCATAAAATGTTTTTTTAAAAAAACGTAATTAGCCGTGAGGTACTGTTTAACGCTCCCAGCATTGGAAAATCACAAGCGTAGCTCACCAATAAACGATCATTACCTACCTACTAATAATGAATCTCTATTTTCGAATAATGCCGCATGCACAGGTATATCGGTCAATGCTTGTTTCCATTTCTTTTGATTTCGCATATCATATCGGGTCGTATAATATTCGCTAGTTACTAGCCGTAAAGTTTAGCAGATGGCATGTCATTTCAATATTTACATATTATATAAATCACCGTCCACCCGATAAACTGGTGGGACAGACTGCTAAAGAACTCAATGATCGTATCATTCACTTAATTCGTTTTGGTAGCTAACGGTTAGCTGCTAATCTACATATAACCAATTTAAGTAATGAAATTTAAAATTGTTGTTACTAATTGTCAGTTGCATAATGCCGAACTGTAGTATTGAATTTTCAAAATATAACCCTAGCAGTAGCCAAGGGGCTCGAAGGCACAATTGTAAACAATAAGGCGACATCGGTGTCGAACCGCATCATAGGCGGGATCCGCGCTAGTCGGGACAACTGCAAGTGGGTCTGGGTGAGCTCAGCTGCAGTGCGCGGCGCGCTCGTAGGCGGCGAGACGCGCGCGGCACACGCGCAGCTCGGCCGCCGCGCCCGCCAGCGCCGCGCGCGCCGCCGCCAGCTGCGCACGCAGCGCCTCCGCCTCGCCCGCGCCCTCCGAGCCGCCGCCCGCCGCCGCACCCGCCGCACCGGTCGCCACCTCCTGCACAGCGCGACCCAATCAAGGGTTACATACATATATGCTCTTCGACGCTGACTACGGCAAACGTTGCTACTTCTACGAGGATGGTCCCTTCTAGTATACCTGCCGTATTTATTGCTTTATACAGGAGACTCACGGTCGTGTACGGCCGAGGCTAGAGGAGAGGTCAGAGTGAGTGCGAACGTTGGCTGGACGTTGTCACAGGATTACTTCGCACCATACCAAACCTACCTCGAGCCCGTTGTGAGCGGCGGGCGCGACGGCGGCCTTGTTGGCGTTGGCAATAAGCTTGGTGAAGTTGCTCTTGTTCATAATGATCTTAACCGGCGCCGGCCGCAGTTTGCTCTTGGCCTTCATCGCGACGGGCTTCACTTGCGAAGTCGACGCGGACTCCGATGTCAGTTGGACGAATTTCATTTGCTAATCGGTAAGTAGTCAATAGTGAGTGAAGAATAATTATAAAACTTAACACAACGTAACTTTACATAATCCTTTTCTGTATTAAATATTTTTAACTTCTAATGAAAGCATTGACATTTTAAAACCACATATAAACATATTTTAAAAAATAGTGATTATCCTTTAGGATAGGAAGTATACTTATATATTATACTTCCGATCCTATAGGATAACCACACTTTTTTAAATCTGTAGAAGACAATCAGTGTGCGACTGAACAGGTTAGATAGCAAAGAATATAATAGGTACATAAAAACTTCCCATTAAGTTGGAAATTTGGAATACTCATGTTTCCGTAAAGGTTGTAACAGTGTACTTCCATAATCTCGGTTGGTCCTTACATGGGAGCGACATAGTAATTAAGAACCTTACAACAGTGTGATACAAATATATTAAAGGACAATTGTAGTGCGAGTATGATGATACCAGAGCGATTTTTGTGGAAAATTCGGAACCAATAAAAAATAAATACTACAAGCATCATAAATTTTGAAAAAGATGTTAGGAAATAGGGCGTCTTACTTGAAGGTCGTGCGGGTTGATGACCTTCTTGACGGGGATCTTGTTGGGCAGCGCCGCCGTGGCGGGCAGCAGCAGCTTGTGGTTGACGCTGAACACCTTGACGCCGCGCGGCGGCGCGCGCACCTGTGTGGCGCGCAGCACCACCCCCGCGCTCCCCGCGCCCCCCGCGCCCGTCCCGCCGCCCACTGCCGCCACCGTCGCGTCGCCCGGCGCCGGAGCGGCGGCCGCGGCCGCGGGTAGCTCGCTCTCCTTCAGCATCAGCTTGCCCGCATCTGCGACGTGTGCACATTGTCATCGACACGTATAAAACGAGTACCTGGTCGTTAAAGTCATCAATGTGAACGAGTCCCGCACTCCTCTGAATGTATCATATTGAAACTAATAGCTAAAAAGTGAGTTCTACATAAATTCAATTCTATAAAAACATGCTTTTAAAGTTATTCTTTAGATTAATTTATGGCATAGTTACTACAGTTCAATACATACAAAGTACATAGTTGGTTATCAAATTAAATCCATACATTTATAAGTAGGCATTATATACAAATACGAACACCATCATGTATCGTACTCGCAGATTATTTCGAATTATTATTCGCAATTGGGAGGTATTGCCTCGTCGAATTTGAGGGCAGTAGGCAAGTAGATGCTATGTAATTATATTGAGGTACCAGACAAGACGACGGTCCGCCCACTCTGTATGGCATTGAGCACCGTGCTGCCGTCGTCGGTGGGCAGCAGCGTGATGCCGTGTTTGCGTAACAATTGCGCTGCCGCCCCTTCGCCGCTCGACGCGCCCGACTGCTGCTCTTGTTGTTGCTTCTGCTGCTAAGAGAAAGACCAAAATAAACCGCAGTTCTCGCAACCTTTATATCTAAAGAAAGACGAAGGCAGAATATTCCAATATAAAGTTCTGGGTATAAGAAAGTTGACCTAAATCATGAGATCCTAAATGATATTAATCCGCTAAAATCATTGTTACAATAAATTAGACCGTTATTAGCTTAACTAAAAAGGTTATAGATGTGTATGGCAGATTATTCGAATAACACATCAGTCTGCGCCATTTGAAAGGCACGCATGTAAGTTAATGCTCAAACTGGAGGACGACAACCAATAGGCTACGTAAAACGTCACAATTTAACATTTCCTTGTTATTTTTACATCTTTGTAAGATAGCATTTTTAGAATGTTACAATTAGCGCACGCTATGTATATCAATATGATTACTTAATATGTTTATAATAGTCGATCTCATATTTTAATATATAATTCGAGCCATTAAAAATACATGAATTATTTTTTTCTTGTTACCTCCACATTGGGTTCCACTTTTGGTTGCTTGAAAGCTTCTTGCTGAATTTTTAACTTCTGTTTTTCTATTTTTATTTCTGGAGATTCTGAAACAGAGTATGTGCAATTACTATTTTTAAACATAGGTCATAAATAAAAAAATAAAAAAAATATATATACAAGAAATATTATTTACTAGTTAAAGTTTCAATTCCGAGCGCCTTTCTCGTTTCTTCTGCCATTTGCTCTGGAATGCAAGAATGGAGACGTGTTAATAAACATCCTAATTTGTGAACAACTTGAAATGATTACTGCTATTATAGGTATAATTATACAAAATTGACGGCGTCCTCGGTCGCTATGAGCAGTCGCACGAGGAGGCGCTACACACCTGTGATGGCGTTGGCGGAGGCGTCGGTCTCGGCGCGGTCGAGCAGCGCCACCAGCTCGGTGTGGCCGCGGCGCGACGCCAGCGCGCGTGGCGTGTGCCGGAACTTGCAGCGCGCGCGCACGTCGGCGCCGCGCCGTAGTAGCTCACGCGCCGCCGCCGCGTGCCCGCGCGCCGCCGCCCAATGCAGCGGCGTCATGCGCAGCATGTCCCTGTGTACAAGGTCGGTCACACTTGTCCTCACGCTTTTTCGTACAACAATAGCACAACGAGCAGGCTAAGGGCGTTACCTGCAGTCGACGATGGCGCCGTGGTCAAGCAGCAGCGCCACGGTAGCGGCGTGGCCGGCGTGCGCGGCCAGGTGCAGCGGCGTGCGCTCCACCTTAGTGCGCGAGTCGCGCGTGACGCCGGCGCGCAGCAGCACAGCGCACGTGTGCGCGTGCCCGTTGGCCGCCGCCAGGTGCAGCGGAGATGTGCCCAGCTACCCATTGCATTTGTTCGTGACATCGTTTATTAATTTTCCAGACCAAACTTTTCTGTTTTGCTCTATAAGTATCTGCTCGGCAAATGTTAACCATTATATACATATCTACTGCCTTTCCACATGATTTGATTCGGAATGACAAACCAAGGAGATTTGAAAATACTAGAATGAAAAATTAAAATACAGGGACCGGATCCTGACGTGTCGAAGTTTTGTGTACTCGGAAACGCATCAGTCTACCGTGGAAACGAATAGTGTAAAATATTGGATACACTCACAAACTCTAAAGGTTAATCTTGCACAGGCCACATGACTATCCATTCCATTCCTTAACTGCAAATTGTTTCGTGACAAAAAGTATGTACCTTTCTACCATCATAATTATTACCCACTCACCCAGTCGGTAGTAAAAGGTGCTCCTTTAGCCATTAAATCCAGCACTGTGGGCGTGTCACCCGCGCGCGCCGCCAGCAGCAGGCGCCGGCCCAGATCCACGGCCGCGCTGGAGGCTTGCACGCGCGGCGCCGAGCCCGATGCGATCACATTAGCACTGATAGGAGTTATCAGCGCGTCAGCCTGCGAATTACCAACATCAAGTAAATTTCATAAAGGAAATAATTGAATAATTTTTCTTGGCAAACTTATCAGAATATACCCTTGTCGTTAATATGTGTACCTATTACTTAACTAATCATCTGTACAAATAAATAAAATTGGAGTGTCTGTTCGTAATATTGAAATAACCGCTTTTTACTAAACGCATATGTATTATAAGGTGTGTATTATACCAAAATAATTTTTTTATAACTTTTGTCTGTCTGTTTGTTCTGACTAATCTCTGGAACGAGTGGTTGCAAGCGCGACTGCCGATCGGGAGATCCTGGGTTCAAATCTCGGGTCGTGTACTATGGGATTTTTCTCATTTAGAATTTCTAGTAGTGACTCGGAGTCTGGATCGGCGGCTGCGATCGTGGCAATAGGCTCATCACCTATTCCATGGGAAGTAAACGTAACTGGTGAAACGTGTGGGTGTTCTACACTATTCTGCCTACCTCTTCGGGGATTAAAGGCGTGATGTTACGTTAATTAGACAATCTACTATATCAGCTGCGACAGTTTATTTTTATAACATTGCGAGGTTGGTTTCATTGAACCTATTTTTTGATCCTCCTGAATCCATAAATTTTTTGTTATAATCAAACCCAGCAATCTGTCGGTTACTTGGGATCAAATTCGGCAATCTTTGATATTTTGGATCATTCCTGGCAAACTGCAAAATTGAACCTTAATTTTTAGCAATACTACCTGATGAACACCAAAATTTATGTTAAAGTATAATTTTCGTGTCTCTAATGTAAGTAATTTAAATATTTTTGTCATTACATGCCCCTAAAAACATTACTAAATCGTTTTTTTTTATTTACTACAATTCCCTCCAAGTGCAAATTGCCAACTTTAATTCTAAGCAACTTACAAGTAAAAATGCTATAAACTTGATGACAGCCATAATTGTCTTCATATGGTAGTGTATTAGTTGAACAACAATAGTTTTTTTTTACATATATATTGACCTCTCAAATTGCTACTCTTTGTTATACACTACTCTCAATATTATTTTTTTATACCCACTGAGTTATTATAAATTAATATTTATTAATAAAATAATTACTATCACATCATCACCCTAGGTTTCTCATAGGTTAAATAGGAAACAATGAGTGTCAATAATCTCTAAAATCATATCAACTTATACAATATTGAATGTGCAGTAAGAAGTTTGTTTTAACAAAGTTCTTACTGATATTATTTGAGGAGATGTTAATGTGATGTTCCGGACTACATCCTCCTCACAAAGGTCAGATGTCATCTTGGATATTCTGTAAATAAAAAATGAAGACAGATATTTATATCAAATGATTCCAGGCATAATTTTATAGATAGTAGGCCAGTGCTACTTAACTACAAACATCTCTGAATAAAAATCAATTTATAAACTATTCTTTATAAGAGAACTTATACAGATTGTTTGTTAGTTAAATAAATTTTACTTATATTTTACTTACTTACTTGCTTGTATTTAAATTCTCAAAGTATAATAAGACAGTCATATACTGTTATCAGATTACTGAGTATATTATTAGAATTGTGATAAATAGTTAGAATAAAAACACATTGCATATTAATGCCAACGAATTTATTTCTTTTATAAAAAATATTATCTTAATTATTTTAAAAATTCAGTTTGGTCTAAGTGGATTGCAGCTCATCTAAGCTATTTAGCTCCATGATACTACAAAAATTTTCGGGCATTCGTCAGTACAAAAAGAAGACTAAAGATAGTGCAGATGCATTATCGTCGTTACTATTTAGTGCTTCTTCAACTTTAATACAAACAAATAAATCAAATTCTTTGAAACAGGATAAGGATGTTGAGATGAGCGCCCACCATACCTTTTTTGATGTCTAATCTTGCATTTCCTTTTCCTGTCACAACGGAAGTTTCTAGTGATAGATCATTGTTTTTTTTTTCAGTGTCCTAACTTGTTACGTTTATAAGTATCGTTTAAACGTTTGTTTACATCATGAATATTTCACCTTAGAATTGTAAACGTCAACAAAATATTCACACTTTTCAAGTACAATAGTCACATTTTGATACCGCGAAAACAAACGTCAACTGTTAACTATCACTTGTCAAATGTGTACAATTATTGATCAAAGTTAAAAATGAAAGTGCTAACTTCAACTTGGTTTAATTACGTAGATAGTTTTTGTTAATAGTTATTTATCTTCTATTATAAGTTAATATAAATGGTAGCTTCTATTGTCATTGTTATTACAGTAAAGGTTATTTTTGTTATTAAGTTGGTAGTTCTGATTTATCTATAGACAAATAAAGATGTATACTTCTGAAGATAGAGTACAAAAATTGTAAACGATTAGTTATGAAGAAAAAAGGTTTTCTTGGCAAAGTAAATCATGCAAATTTAAAAAATCCTATGAAAATATCTATCTTTGTTTCTGCTTTCATTATGTTATGTAATAATGGAACAATAATGATAAATAAAACGTAGTGCTAAGTTCACAAAGTAATACGCTTCTGAACATGTATATACTTGAAACATTTTTTGTCTCATGAAAAGAATTTTTAAGGTATTAAAACAAAACAAAACTAGAGTTGTCAAGAATTAAAAATGTAATATAAAATTCTCGTGTCACAGTGTATGTAGTTGTACTACTTCAAAACGGCTCGACCGATTTTCATGAAAAGTTGTGAACTTATTGAGTAGGTCGGAGAATCGGCCACGTCTATTTTTCATACCTTTCCATTCAAAAATACATAGAACCCTAAATTTGACAATCAACCCTTATTTTTTAAAACCCAAATTAGTAGATTATTATATTTATTGTAGTACTTCGTATAATAAAATAATAAATTTAGTACTTCGGTACTACATATTCTATACATAGTATAATATGAAGTTTCTGCGGCAGTTTGTACGAATTGTTGTTTTTGTCAACGGATAGAATGATTCAAGAGGAAAGTTTATATAATGTGATGTCGTAAAAACATTTTTGTGCGCTTACGTTGCAAACTCTGTCCTAGCCATACGAGATAGATCAGAGAGATCAAAATAATGTAGTACGGAATTGCATATTTTAAAACGACCTTATTAAAGAATATCATTATAATGAAAATTTTAACAGATAGCATAGATTTAAAATGCGAGAGCAAAGAAACAGATTGATAAGCGGTACGAAGTTCGCCGGGTCAGCTAGTAATTTAATATATATGAGGTTATGAGTATTACGGTAATCTGTTTAGACTAAAATTTTATAGACACCCTGTTGTATACCATAAATATTATTAATATTTTATTCTATTACAACCATTATTATTTTGGCATTTCACTGGTTGACATTTTATGAAATGAAAATATCTTTTGTATGACGTCAAGAGTCTTTGACGTCACTTGCGTCATGATTACGAACGCGTCGCAAGTTGCGGTAGATTTGACTTGAGTTTTGTTTAGCGAAAAAACATACTTTATTACTCTATTGTTATAACAATGTAGGTCCATACGTAATACGATTTGTAGAAGGCATTTAAATTACCGTTATGAAATTGTCTACCCCGAGGTATACGTTCTGCTTGTTTAGCCAACTGATTTTTATGTTTCTCGATATTATTTTTAACTGCCTTAGTTTGTTTCCAAGAAGCCGCGATGGCCTGCTTGTATTATTCATGTAAGTATATATTTAAAAAACTTTATTTTATACAAAGCTTTCGAAAAATACACGTAGAGAAAAAATTTTTTTTAAAAATTATTAATAAGTGTTTTGTTTTCAGTTTTCAGGATCTCTTCTTAATACTCTCCCTCACTATGATGCTAATGACATTCTTTTCGACATATTTATTTCAAGTAAGTTGAACATATTAGTAAATATCTGTCTATTGTTTAAACTTACCTATGTTTTGACTAATTTAATGTTTTCTTTTAAAACAGTAAAATGTTTGTTTCTAACAACTGTCTCTAGTGCATGTATTCTTTCAGAAGTAGCAATGTACCTGGGTATGAAAGCTTATTAATATCACTGCTGTAGCAATTAAAGGCAAAAGTGACCTGTCTGTTGTTAATAACTGTACCATCTGCTACCAATTGGTAATACCAATTCCATTTCAAATGCAACATATACATGTTACAAGAGATTTATTCAGTGCTTATTTTTTAAGAGGTCAATTGGAATCTCTTTGAGGATGAACACAAACTTGTTCAAAGTAAATAATTATATTCAACAACAGATATTGGTCAACATTCCATTGTCATGTTCACCCCAGGCAGGCTTGGTGGAAGTGTTGATAAGGAAGTTCCGTGCAGCAACATCTGTCATAGCTGCATATATAGCAGCCAGTATTATCTTGCACACTGTGTGGTTGCTGGAGAAGTGGGCAAATCCTGAGGTCACATCTTCCCCCATCCTCATTGTGCTGACCACCATACAGAGATGCTGTGAGTACACCTAACCAAAAAATATTAAGATTATTTGCACATTTGGAACTTTATAGTATATTGCTGCTTGGTGGTAATTGGATATGTTTTACTGTGTGGTTGAAATACTATAGTATCACACTTCTCATAGTAGGTTGGAAGTAAGCAGTGGCTAACAGTTAACAAATGACTGTTAGAAGGTTTTTTACCACTCAAGTGTATAACATAGCTTAATTAATTATTGTTACTCACCTATATTGATTGGGTGTATCACTTAATTCTAGGAAGAACAGTTACAATGCAGTAAATATATGCCTTATTCAAAAACTGTCTGTATGCCTTATTCAAGAACTGTCATGTGTGATGTAGTTACTGAATCTGTTACACTTCTCATTGTAATAGAATTCTAATGATCTAAATTAACTTTGAACCAGTATAATTCTGATTTTCCTTTTTTTTTATAAAACATTGCATAAAAATTACCTGAAGTAGACAACTAAAAGCAAACAAATAATGTTGAATGTGGCAACTACAGTATTGATGTTCAAGATTATGACTACATGTCACGATAATCATTGA
>DWDT01002485.1:0-13663 GCA_018245595.1 Microceris scylla | reverse complement strand
ATAGCTTAAATACATTGTTGATTTAATATAGATCTATATGGTCCTTTACAGCACCAGATTTAAATGAATATTTTCGGAGATATTATACATTTAAAATTGCGGGACGTAGTGCTTGCGGCGGTACTGGCCGGCCGGGGCGGCGGCAGCGTGCCCACTTTCAAAGTTTTTTTGTAGTGTATTTAGTATCAGCATTGCATCCGTGCGAAGCCGGGGCGGGTCGCTAGTATATTTATATATTCATCGGCTTTGAACGCCTTTTATTTAGGCTCATGTAGACCGGAAGAAAAAAGCCGGAAAAAGTTATCTTTAGCAGTGCTATAAGCATTCATTCATTACATGTTTTGTATTTCTCAAAAATATTTCAAATACACTAAGACCAAAAGATAAAATCATACACATATAAACATTTCGCTCTGCTTACTAAATATACATATAATTTATAGAAATACCTTGCGCACAAAAAGTACAATGTTTGATAAATGACTTCGCTCTCTTAGATGTCTCTATTGTTAAGCCACTTGATTAACTTTGTGGACTTAAAAAATCTTAAGGTTTTAGCACCCACACAATAAAATACCGGAAATATTTATCCAATATTGAGAATATGTTGTGGTATAAAATAAATCAACTTTTGATAGCTCTTTCAGTAAAAACTTGTATAATTGAAATCAAATTCTCCAGTAAGATATAAATATTATCATGTTCTCATACACTATGCAGATATATACTTACTTAGCAATACTTCCAGTGTTCAAGTACCATACTTGATATCTTTATATCACTTATAAACATCAGTACTAAATTGTGAGGCATAAAAAGATATGTAGCTGGTCTCAGATGGGACTTTACAGATTTTGATGGAAGCAAACATTACCTTAAAGTAATTTGAGCAATTGCTATGCAAACATTCACAATCAGCACAGATTCCACCAAAGAATTTTACCATATTGTGTACACAAGTAAATCATTGTTAATGTTGGTTGTAAAGCTCTGTTTCATTCTCTAAAGCCATAACTACTACTTCAAATATCAAAATGTTCAAAGTCCATATTTTGTTCAAAGTCCATCAAATTCATAGCCAGTTATGACTATAGAGAACCTGCCCTTGAAACAATTTAGTCATATAATTATTACATTAGAACTGCAACAAACATGTTCATGACGTGAAACAAACTTACTTGAAGCAAGTCTTTATGCTTAAAGAGGCTTTACAAAAGCTTAGATAGCTTTCTTGTGGTGGGATCTTGCTGTTATGCAATTGCAGTGCTCAAATCTAGTCACAGACTGTACTTGAAAATACACAAGTTGTTCAAAAAACATGAATATTCCAAGCATATCTCAACAACATTTCCCCCACTTGTATCTTACTGTATTGTAAAGCTGAAACAGTTTTATTGATCATACTAAATAACTTCAAAGCAACACATATGCAAAGTCTAAGGATTGACCTCACCAAACAAAAATTGAATTAAAAATAAAACTGCACAGCGACAAAAATATATACACTTAGAGAAGGTTGCAGATATGAACAGGATACAATGATGTGATTACCTACAATCTTTCAATAACCTGATTGGCTAGCACAGGATGTGTGCTATAAATCATGTACTTTAGCAACAGTGTGGCAGGCCATGAGATAAATTAATAAATGGGCTTGATCTAGAATTCTGAATAGAGCCGAATATAAATGTATTATTTATATTCTAACATGAGAGTAACTATCCAACAACAAAACAGAAGATGACTCTATTTTAACCATCAATTCTGAATGTAGCCTACACTATAAACATAACATCCCTGAAATTAATGAACATACTTAGAATCACCAGAAATTATTCTATAAAAAAATAACTGAAATCATAATAGAAGAATCTACAATAACGATCATGGATTACTTATATGCTTTAATCTAATAATTATAAGTGAAGCAATTCAGGCTGCAATTAACAGTCCAAAGAATCTCATGAGGGTTTTCAGAGTATATAACTATCCCTGTATTTTTTCTTATATCAGAAAACAAGAAGGTGATTTATGCTATACTCCAAACCAATCTTGAAATAAAGAACACATTTTCATGAAATCAATAAAAATACTACAATTTTACAATTTAATTTCTTAAAATTGAAGGAGTATTTTAATTATATTTTATTCATAAACTCACCAAATTCTTCTTTACTTCACTCTCTTCTTCTTCTTTCTTTTCTGGAAGAACAGGAGGTGCATAGGAGCTGTGTAGTATTACTAGAAATACCATTCCCACCAAACATAGTACTGCCTTCATTTTGCTCTGCAAGAATAAAAGAATATTTCTGTTAGTACTTAGGGGCCGTTCAAGTGTTACGTAAATACTATATGGGTGAGGGGGTGTCATTGCTTTGCTATATTTGATGACATGGGCCGGGGGGTCTAGATGGTGATTACGTCACCCGAAGTAATTTACTTTTTTACACATATGACAGTCCACAAATTGTCTATATTTAAAAACGAAACCCTTTTTTGAGGATTCACAGAAATAATGTACACGTTTACACGTACATAATATGCTTCTGTCAAGTCACTAAATCGTCGCATCGAGAAGATCCATAAAAAAGTATACATGCACACTGATATGAAAAACTTAGAGCACCACAATGTTGAACAGCTCTCTAGAAATTAATATGTAGGTATACCGAAAATTTAAAATAAGTTTGTTTCGTTCGTAACATTATCTATGATTATAATATTTGTACTTTACTCTATGTTGAGTACCATGGCAATAAAATTAAAAATTCTCTATTCTTATTCAACATATTAAAAGTTTAATGCATATAAAAATGTTTACGTAAATATGGGGGGGGAGGGGGTAAGAGCTTTGCTTACTTTTGCTGACATGAGGGTGGTAAATAATTGTAATAAATCTGCTTACGTAATACTTGAACCGCCCCTTACAGCTTTGAGTCATATCGAAACATTTTTGACTCTCACTACAATTTTTAATAACAAACCAAAAAATAATTTGAGTACTGGATTAAGTTTAATTAATGTGGTACTAATAGTGCAATTTTGTCATCAAAACAATTTATCGCCTACTTCTAATAGTCATCATTATATTCTATTCTAATTATCTTGAGTGGTTGTTTTTGCTTACTGCATAACAATCATTGAATCATTAATTCATTTATGATAGCAAGTCATTGATGACAATCTACAATCATCCCAAATTAACTCATTGTTTCTTGACTATATTGCTAATGTTATGTTTTCAATTAACAGATATTAGATGAGATAAAATATTTAAGCAATATTTCGACTAATATATTTTTATAATTAAATCAGAGGCTAAATCCACAATAACATTTCAACAATATATTGACTCATCAAAATTCCCAATTCTAAATAATAAGAATTATAAGTCAACTGAAAGAATGATGAAGCAGATATATAATATGAATGTTAATAGATGTAGTTGCCAAGGGAGATCAAGACGCACTTATCTCGACCAAATAGTTTGTGTTATAACTGATGGGGGAGTTAGATGTCTCCGAAACTGGCATGTATGTATGAGAAGAGATTGATGAATGTTGAAGAAGCAAGCCAGGTATGTATGGATCTTTGGCACTTCGTGCTCTCCACCTACCCAGTAAGGGACCTGGCATGAAGATATGTATGTATAAGTCACCTATTACTAAGCTTCAAACATTATCCTCATTTGAAGTGAACAAAGAAGAATAGGATGTGTTTCATATATTAAGAAAATAGCAAACTAGCATGTGGAATAATACATACATAGTACTTAATGCAAATCATATATGTACTGAATTTACCATAACACGGTTTTTTCTCACTGTTACATGAAAATGTGTTAAATGAAAACTAAACAACAATGTTGTCTTTGTATTTTACCACCATATCCACTATTCATTGGAAGTACAAATAAAGGCACAAGAACAAAAGAATAAAACGAAAAGTATTAATTTGTTAAATAATTATAAACAAAAATGTTAAATTAACAAAAGTTCTAAGCCTTGATATCCAATTTGGAATCGGAAATTAAATGAAAGTTCCAGAACCAACATGTTACAGATTGAAAAATGAAGTTAAAAATGAAAAAAAAATGCCTATTACTAGATTTTTATATAAAGCTACACACAAACATGTTCTATATTAGGTAATTGTAGATAGTCATATTATAAGCCTACATAAAGGACCCAAAAAATTTGAAGCAATATTATATAATCATATAAGGAAAATCAAAACTACATGCCAAAACTAAAATTTCTCTTTTTATATACAACTCAAATAAAATACAACAGCAACTTTTTCGGTAAAGTAGTGAACACTCAGTTTTATATGACATCACTTATGACTTAAATTGTAGCTTGATTTGATCAACTATCACAGTGATTAATCACATTATAAGAAGTTATCAACAGAGTTTAATGAGGAAAATATAAGACAATAGATCTCATGAGCGTTATTAAAATGTTAAAACGTCTATCTTACCTCCAGCGCGCGTTCATTACTAAACCGACCGACCGATCAATAAATGCTTACCTCCTTTGCCCTAACGATTCCTTATTAATTTTAATATCACTGTTTAGTAATTTAAGATAATAATGAAAACAAAACTTTTACCATTCTACTCTGTTACTTTACAGTACTTATGAATAGGCATCAATATAATTCGATTTATGTAGTATTATAAATAGAAATAAATTACTAACCTTTTATCTATTTTCCAGTCACATCCACAAAAATCAATAACAAAGTCAGTACTAAATTAAATTTGTAATCACGCAAACACCATTGCGAATTTGTGACGTGTTAAAAGTAATTCCGTCAGAACGGTCAGAACCAATTGGCTTTGTACATATATCGAAAAGAAAATTAATAGCAGTCCTAACATAGATATACGTAGATTAGGGGAGTAGACCTAAAACGTGTCCATCAAAAATAAGAGAAAACGAATGAACTTAACTATCTGTCTCGTTCTACTCGCGCATGCACAGGTAGCGCTATGGCGTGAGTTGCGTCAATAGTCAGATAGAGAAAGATAGTTAACGTGATCATTTCTCTATTTAGACCGTCGGACGTTGCCGCTACAGACAGCCATATGTCTTGCCCACTCTATATATAATATCTCTATGTTAAGCATATCACCATAGACGGCATGCGCGGAATTGATTTGTCTCTGATTTTCGAATACATTATATAGCTGTTCCATTCAGTACCTATGTGTTCGTTTTCAATATCTAAACCGTATTGCATAATAACTTCGTAAGTAACCCATTCTTTTTTTGTAACATGTAAAAGATAAAAATGGTTACTGTGGGTTATATAGAAGATAGACATTCAATCAAGGACGGTTTTGTAGACCCTTAAAAAATAATATACAATTCCGTACTACATTATTTTGATCTATGTCATATGATAAGATTGTGTTTGCAATGTAAACGCACAAAAATACCACATCACGTATAAACCTTCATTTCATTTTATCTATGTATTTATGATTTCATTTTATCTATGTATAGATAAAATACCGAAGTACTAAATTTAATTATTATACGAAGTACTACAATAAATCTAATAATCTACTAATCTGGCTATTAAAAAATAAGGGTTGATTGTCAAAGAGTCAAAAGTTAGGGTTGTATGTATTTTTGAAAGTTGTTTCATAAAAAAATAAAAACAAAAAATTACGTAATTTCACGCCTGTAATCCCCGAAGGCGAAGGGCTAGGCTAAGGAGTGTAGTACACCTCCACGTTTCACCTGTTACGTCTAAGTCCCACAATGGAATATGTGGCGAGCCTATGAAAAAAAAACTAAAGGGTGGACCAGCCTTACCATATGAAAAATAGATGTTGGTATCTCATTCGATTCTCAGACCTACTTATTAATTATGCTCACAAGCTTTCATGAGAATTCATCAAACCGTTTCGAGGGAGTTCAACTACAAACACTGCGACACGAGAATCTTATATATTAATATGAGCGGAATACGAGTTAATTTATGTACGACACAATTTAATTTTATAGAAAAGATTTTGTCCTGTAATTTGACATCAATGCCTACCATAACTGACTAATACATTTATTTATTGTACGCTTCATCTATTACTAAAACCGTAATGAATAAATGTATGTACTTTAGGTTATAAATTTTTTTTATTAAATTTTCTTAATACTTGAAAAATGTTATCCGAATAACACCAAAGTATAACTAACAGTTTTAATTGCAATTATTTATACTGTGCAGTGTACTTTTTGGTAAATAATATGTTATTTTTAAATATTTAATACATAAAATCGTACTTTAGTAGTAATAGTATTAAACTGTTTATTAAACTTATGACATTATTATTCGGTTTAAATGTCTGCAGTTGAATTTCAGAAATAAAATCTTATTGTGTATCTAAGACAAAGTATATCTTTTTGTGAAAAATATTCTTCTTGTGTACCCATAATCCTAAAAATGAAGACAGTCTTTTCTATACGCAAAAAGTATTATAAACACGTTATGAATAATAGAATTATTTATAGCTTACAAAATAATAAAGATTTTTGTTAGCCTTTTAATACTCAATTACTTTTTAATATTTTGTGCTGGTAACTCGATACTAAAAATGTCGTGGCGTTATATCTTGAAGTAATGGACATTTTCTTCACTATTTAATTATACATTCATTGATGAAAATCCAAAATATTCAATGTAATTCAAAATCTTTGTGAAATTTACTAGTCTTAAGATTTTATTTGGAACAACAAAGTATATTTAATATTCAAGATGAATAAAGATAGACGAGAACCCGACTATCCAACTGACTTAGAGTCCCAATTTATATTACGACTTCCTGAAGAACCTGCGAAAGCCCTTAGGGAAGTGCTTAAATCAGGTGAGAATCTTAAAAACCGTCTCACTATTCAAATAGAAAGTGATATGAGGAATGGTGAGGTACGCTTTGATCACTGGTTGATGCATGGAAAAATCGTCGATTTGCCCACCATTGTGGAATCCCTCAAAACAATCGATAACAAAAGTTTTTATAAAACGGCTGATATATGTCAAATGATGATATGCAAGGACGAGCCTGACCAGCAAACAAATGAAGAAGAGTCACCCACCAAAAATAAAAAGAAAGATCCATTTAAAGTGGACAAAAAATTTTTGTGGCCCCATGGCATTACACCGCCAACTAAAAATGTCAGAAAACGTCGTTTTCGAAAAACATTGAAAAAGAAATATGTGGAGGCTCCCGAAATTGAAAAGGAGGTGAAGAGATTATTGAGAGCCGACAATGAAGCAGTTAGTGTGTCTTGGGAAGTGATACAAGATGAAGACGAACAATCCAGTCAACCTACACCTCTACCAGAGACTACTACGCCTGCACAGTTGAAACCTGAAAAGAAACATAAAGAACGTGGCAACAAAAAAGAAACTCTTTCATCTAACACAGCCAAATCTTCCACTTCTAATGTACCATCATCCAATGAATCTTCTAATGTCGTTGATATATTCGGTGGTGCTGTGAGTGATAGTGATGCTGAAGAAGATCATGTAAATGTTGAAATGGTAGAAGGCCAAATACCACCATATGGCAATTCTATGCTTAGCCTTCGTAAAAGAGGGGACAGTTTTTCAGGAACATATGATCAACAAATATTCCATGCACCTCAGCCTCGGAAGCGTAGAGGTAAGAAGTCTACACGTTCGCGTGCCCCTGCACCAAGTTCTTCTGTATCTAAGAGTAAAGCAGTATCTTCGGAAGATGATGATTATCAATCCAGAGATATGAATAAAGATAACATGAGCCCAAGGATTGAACAACTCAGAACTGAACTAGAAGAATTAAAACAAAGAAGACAACGAACCCAACACGAAATTGCTGGAATGGAGAACTTGGCTCTAAGGCAGCGCTTCCAAGATATTCTGCATACACTGAACCAGGATATTATGTATAAAGAAATGGAGTACCAGGGCATGATAACATTGCAAAATTCTGAAGATATATAGGGGTTGTATTAAATTGTTCCAGCATTAAGGAATATATTAACCTTTTAAAACCTCTTGCACATGTGAAAATGCTCAGAAAAATAAGCCATTTATTTTAGAGAAATCATAACACATTTTAGATAAGACATACCTAAGGAATTTTAAAAGGCATAGCTAAGAATACAATTGGCTTGAATACAGTAGGGTTGATAGTGTTGCCTATAGGCAACCCTATCAACATCAATATGAAGGGGTACCTGTGTATATTTTATGCATTGTGTGTTTGTTCATCAATGCTTTTGTACATGAACACATGGCAGCACACACTGTCATGCCTTTAACTACACTGCAGGTTGTGCATTGTCAGACAATTCCAAAGGTGTTTAAGCAAGCATATTTTTGTTCTTTGAGTAGATTTGGGTCACCAAGAGGATATCAATACGAACATGTTTCTCTGTGCAACAGGTTTTTTGCTGGAACAATTTATAAGGATGTTTCTAGAAGTGGTGATTATGATATTGGACATTTGAAGTTTTAATTGATAGTTGCATATTCATTAACTTTTGTGTGTATATCTATGCTCTTAAATTAGTGTTACATTAGAAGTGGAACTTACTTTTAGCTCAGTCAGCTGATACAGTATTTAGGCTAGTAGACCTAAGGGCTATTATTACTCCATCTGCATATAAAGCATATGCGGGATGGGTAAAGTGAACTCGCAGAGATCATTTGGTAAGTCAAGGATATATATTGCTACCTGACAGGATACACTAACAGTACTTTGTAATGTTGTGTGTGTTTTCAGTTGTGAGTAACTTCTTTCAGAGAACTGTACAGATCTTTTTAGCTTTTGGCCTTACGTACACTCTTTCTGACATTTTGCTTCGTTATGGCTGTTGAAATTCTTATCTACTTTTGGATTGATACATGTTTGAAAAGACATTTGGGAAAATAAATGAGTGTCTAGTACCATATTGATACTGTATATACCATGCTAGGACAAGTATCATCTCTTGCACCACTATGATTAAGGTTCACATATCAAAAGGAAGTAGGTCTTTCTTAGATGAGTGTAGTATGTTGTGTCGAGTGCTTAAAACAGATTTATTTACACTCTGTTACAAGTCTCCACAGATAATTTATACTTAACAATAAAAATCCCCCCTCCTCCAAAAGTTTATTTATTAGATTAAGTAAAATAAAAATATATTTACACCATAAGAGTAAAAGTGGTAGTGTTCTATACTTTATGTAACCATAATATTATATTATATAGATTTAAAATGAAGTTTTAAAATGAAACTACATCTATATGTACTGTATGTACAAATTTATCATATACATACTTGCTGTTAAATGTAGTAAACAAAGTTAATTGTTTGATAGCAGTTACATATTTTTGGTTCCATATATTACTTTATCAATTCCAATAGCCTTTTTATATCTTGTTGATCTTGTTCTGTTCTCTTGGAAATGAATAGTCAAGTAAAGTTTGGAGAGTTTTAAATGAATATTAATATACTATTTTGAACAAATATAAATAGTTACTGATATGAATTTTGTAGAAATTATAGTAATTGTCAAGATGTTGTTTCATATTACAAAAATTAATGTTTTAGTCTTTACCTTAAATCTGTATTTTATAGGCTGTATTCTGCTGTAAGTGTTAGATGTATGTTAGTTACATTTCAGTGTGGAAATAATAAAGGCTTAAAGTGATTATGTAAAGTTATTTTAATATTGCCTTCTAATAAGTAACAGAAATATCATTACAAAGAATTACATTTTTGCTGCACTTAATTCATAACAATATTGTATGAGGTGATTAAGATACTGTTATGATACTAAGATGATTTTCATTTTGATTATTTACATTTAGTTGATGTGAACTGAAGAAAGCATCTAATAATAGGACTGCCTAATGCAAGACTTACTCATGATATAGGTCAAGTTGTATTATTAGCAATGGCATAACAGTCTTCAGTGAATGTTAAGTATATAGCAATTTGATTTTTCTTTATAGAAAATACATATTTACGCTAAGGGTAATATAGAAGAATATCCTTATGGTATTTCTGCTGTGAATAAAAATAAAAGTACAAAAATAAAAGGTCTGAAACGATAGAGATATTTGGCACTCCACTCTTGCTGCCTTAGGTAGGTACTTGTCGTGAAGATAATGTATGTAGGCATGATGTTTTGATATATCCCATAAGTAGCAGGCAAAATGGTTACATTAAAATTATACCAAATCTTTTCAATGAACTAATCAGTGCTTATCTTGCATACTTAAACTAATTTTATAATTATATGCTATATCTGCTATTTTATTAAACATTTTTAGATAATCTTACTTATGGCTAGTTTTAGTGGACTAACTGTAAATTTTATGAAATTTAGATCCCTAGATCTAGATACCTTACTGATTTTGGGCTTGTACTATAAACATATAATGCCTTTATACTCCACCAAACTTCTAAACTGTCTTCAACACAAGTCTCATATTAAGTCTTCTATTGCACTTTTGCGCCAGTAGAAACTGTATGTTGGCTGTACTTCCTACTCCAACAGAACTTTAGCCAGAACATAGAACAGAACAAAAAAGTAAGTCTGAACCAGGCTGCTGAATCACTAGTTAATGGGTAATGTTAATGGTTTAATTCCCACTGTAAGCAAATGTTTGTGTGATGAGTGGTACTTCTGTAACTTCACGCCTGTAATCCCTGAAGAGGTAGACAGAAATGCAGAATACTCCCACATTTCACCAGTTACGTTTACGTCCCACTATGGAATATGTGGTGAGCTTATTGCCATGCATTGGGCTCACATCCAGACTCCGAACTACTACTAGAAAATCAAAATTATAAAATTTTGTAGTGGTTGATCCGGGAATCGAACCCGGGACCTCCCGAACGTCAGTGGCATTTGCAACCAGGCAGGCAGTCAACGATCTTTAGTTATTAAATAATTTAATTTAAAATCTAATTTAAAAATTTAATTGTACCCAATGCTGGATTCCAACCCAGGACTTCTCAATCAAGAGTCACACTTTGTAACGACTCGATCATCAAGGCAGTCAATCAAACTTATTATACATTACTTATTACATATGGCTGCCTCAGTGGTTAAGTGGTTGCAAGCATGGCTACAGATTGAATGGTCCTAGGTTCAATCTCCCAGTCAAATACCATTAGATTTTTCCAATTAACATTGCTTTTGGTGGCTCAGATTTTGGATTTATGTCTTGTGTATGGCATAAACCCACTTCCCATTCCATGATAGGACATAAACATAACTGGTAAAATGTGGGTGTTTACTACACTTCACTGTATACCTTTTATACTATATTAAATTACATATAAATTTTATCTTTCTACATTGATTCTCTATCTAATCTTTAATTAGAGCAAGCAAGATTTCTTTTCACATGTTAATATCAGTGCCAGGTCCTTTCTCAATAATGAAACAAAAGAATACTAAGACTAGTTTTTATTCAAATTCATGTAAAAAACAAGTAACTTCATGCCTGTAATCCCCGAAGAGGTAGGCAGAGGAATGCAGAACACTCCTACGTTTCACCAGTTATGTTTACGTCCCACTATGGAATAGGTGGTGAGCCTATTGCCTTGCATCGGGCACATATCCAAATAATTAATTCAAAGTGTTTAAGTTTATGAACCAACTGGACAAATACCTAAATGCAAATAGAAACCAGTTGTACTAGCGAGATACAGGCACCATCAGTGGTCTCAACTGCCCGCCTGATTATATATAATAATAATAATAAATTGACATTTGAAAAAACCAAGAGGGTTGAGTCTCGTCAATTAAAGATTCTCACATCATTAGCTGGAGACACCTTCCCTAAGTTGACTTTGCCCATAATCAATTGTGATGGGCATGCAGGTTGTGGATCACAGACCTAGGCTTTGCATACCACATATGTTGCCTCATAAAGGTGGATCCTAATTCTTCTAGGATCCTAATTCCTCCTCAAAGATATTTTAATTTGTTATATTACACAATTATTGATTTTGTATTTTCTTACAACTGATCTAATTGGAATGGTCTCATAAATATTTTATATGATAAATCTTTTGTCTGATTAATAAATGAAACAAATATTGTGAGTAAGAAATGTTTACTGATATTAAGCAATAAAATAAAATCTACGATACTACTGCGCCAAAAATCATACTGTATATAGAATAAGACAGGTGAGCTTGAACATCCAAAACATTTTAGGTTTTGGCTTTCTGCTTCTGGTTACAGTTAGATTCAACTTGTTCATCTTTCTTGCGCTGCTTCTCTCTCATCAATTCGGCATCCCGTCGCTTCCTTTCAGAGAGCGACAGGCCAGTTTTCTCACTCGCAGTTTTCTTTTTTTGCATTTCTTGCTGTTTCTTTTGGTTTTTAGCTCGTGCCAGATCACGCTGATTTCCGCGAGTCATATCGCCTTCTTCAACAGCTACCGCTCAATCAAACGAAATCGTATGTATTTCAGTAAAAATAAGTATGGACGATACGCTAGCCCGGCCGAAACCTAGGACAACGCACCGCCCGGTTTTCCACCTATATGTAAGATGTGTAATGCAACTGCGAGAAAATATTTAGTTTAGAAATGTTTCAGGCACTCCAAAATGGCTACAGGACGCTAGACTTGTAGCGAAATCAATATTTACTTAGATTTATATTTTATGCCTTCAAGCTTTTAGTTCGACAAGGCCGCAATCAACGGCAATAATAATACCAGTAGTCGTACATTTAATGTTTAATTGTCAATCTCGTGCGATACAAAATCGATTACTTATTCGATATGCTCATGGAATGTTTTTGTTGTGACAAGATACCCTAATAATTATTTTAGATACCCAAATACAAATATGTCGACACACTCAAAACATTGATTGATTATGATTTATAATGGCGTAAAAATGTAATGAATAACTTAAACTGGTGTAGTATGGAAATGTAATGAAAAAATGATTATTATTTATAAATCAGTAATAATAAACCTAATCTGATCTAAAAAAAACTAAATATAAACCTGATCTAAAAAAAACTAAATATAAACCTATAGTTTATATTTAGTTTTTTTTAGATCAGTAATTATATATCAGCAGTTTAGTTAATTTACAACTAAATTTACATTACTGATAGTAATGTAATTAAATTTCGTCATCCATACCACAAATTCTAAAAACAAAAGTCTATAATGAGTACGTTCTACCTGTCATGACCTACGGAGCCGAGACGTGGATACTGACGGTGCGGTGGTCCACCGATTTAAAGTTATTCAGCGAGCTATGGAAAGGGCTATGGAGGGTGTAAGTGTAAGTGCTCTGGAGTGAAGACCGCGATTTAGCAAATGTAGCGTAGGACGCCCTTGAACTAGGCGGAGTGATGATATACGCAAAGTAGCTGGCAGTGGTTGGCTGCGTCGAGCTGAAGATCCAGCTCAGTGGTATACCGTTGAATAGGTATATGTTCAGCAGTGGACGGGAGTAGGCGTTATTATAAATTATCTTCCCTAAGCTTTGTAGTTTTTTCTATGATTTTTTGAAATATGCTCAATTTAATGGTCCAACCTGTACATTATGTGGTCTATATGTAGTAGTGTGTAATAATTTGTAAAATAATTGTCGCAATTTGAAATACAATTTTGATTTTTTGATTTTTGTATTAAATG
>DWDT01002484.1:0-13666 GCA_018245595.1 Microceris scylla | reverse complement strand
ATATTTATAATAAAGTATTAGTATTAGATTAGTATTAGATTTGGTTTTTCTTTATTATAATCGACAATCTCAAAATGAGACGGCAAACAACACGAACACAACAGGAAAATTTTGACCAACGCTTCGATTACCGGCCAAAAACTTTCCTGCAACGCAAAGACATCAGATACCTACTTTTTCTTTCATACACCAATATCTTTTTCCAATTCGATATTGAAGTGTCACGTAAGTATTTTTTTATCTTGCCTTGGTACAAATGTGAGTAGGGGACTATGTTTTCTGTAAAAAGTTTGAGCCAGATATTGTCTGATACGGGATTTGGAAATTTTCGAAAACGATACGCTTCGAACCTGGAATAATTATGTTAAGTGTTAGGATAGGAAAAATATTTCGTAAATCCACAAATACCTAGTAAAACGTCAAAATATCTCGTGAATCCACCATTTTCATCCTTATTTTCAAGTTTAAAACTGTAAGGAAATGGCATAATAATTCATAATATCGAAATATGTCTTATTATAAACACCTAGGTAATAATTTATGTAAATACAATAATCTATACAAATAAATAAAATTAGAGTGTCTGTTTGTAATATTAAAATAACCGCTTTTTACTAAATGCATATTATGTATGTAAACGCGGTACATACCTATACCAAAATAACATTTTTTACAATTTTTGTCTGCTTGTCTGTATGTTTGTCCCGGCTAATCTTTTAAACGGCTGGACCGATTGCGGCGGGACTTTCACTGGCAGATAGCTGATGTAATAAGGAGTAACATAGGCTACTTTAATTATAGAAAAAGCTTTGACTTCCATGCGAAGGAAGTCGCGGGCACAGCTAGTGTATAATAACAAAGTATATCCTCAAAGCGATTAATTCCGCCCATTATTATCGTGGCAAAACCGTGTGTTTTAAGTTTAAATATCACTTGCTATCATCTTAGAAAAAAAAATTCTTAGGTGTGTGAAAGTCTGCCAACCCGCACTTGGCCAGCGTGGCAGACTATGAACCTTAACCCTCTCAATATGAGAGGAGACCCGTATTCCAGCAGTGGAATTGTAATGGGTTGAAACAAAAAATCGTATTATGCAATACATGAACACATATACTACCTTAATAACAGATAACGGTATAAAGAAGACCGTAAGCGCAATTTGTCCATCACATGCAAGTCAAGTCGCGATGAATTAAATTTCGTTTTTCCTTACAAAGCCACATTTCCCCGAAAGCCAACCTTTAAAATTTAAAACAATATTTATGTCACATCTAAAAAAGCCGCTAAAAGATTTGCGGCGCGATAAAAAAAAGCGAAATGTCCTGTCAACAGTAAATCACTCGTTAATAAGACATCATAATATAAATAATACCTTTTCTTCAATTTGGCACTGTTCTTGGGCACGGTATTTGTTGATTTGTTACATTTTTCAATGCGTTGTAAAGGTTGCCTTTGATGTCTGTTTTAAAATAATTATTTTCAGCATTGTAACGGAACAATGATATTGTAATACAAAGGTTCAATATGGATAAGCTCCGGTACCTACATGGAATCGTTGAAGGGAAAAATTAAAACAAAGAAGAAGAGAAAAATGTAAATTATTTGATGAAATTAGATATCTTAAAACGGACTGAATGGAACAATATGGCAATCAAGAAGTCTATTTAATCTTTTTCCGTACCACTGCCATCATAATCACCGAACATCACAATAAAGTCGCCTACACAAGTATTTGTTACGAAACAGAAGTCATTTAACGCTAATATCCCGCGAAAAGAAACCTGTCACATATTTCTATAATAAACATTAAGAGCCGGGGAACAGAAAAATTGATGGAAATATCATTATTAGAGGTCACACAATGGACCCTTCAGCTTTGATGTGACAAGAGAAACTAATCAATGTATTGCAAAGAACACATTTCTTTTGATCTCGAAAGCGCCGAACTTCTGTTATTCAACGAACATCACAATAATACTCTCTCGATATTAAATGCGCTCGTGCTCTAAATGAAGTATAGTTTTCTGTAATAGTTCGCGAACTATTTGTGCGGTTCATTAAATTTATATCTGAGTAACGTTTTGTTCTTTAATAATAAGATTAATATGAAATGTTAAAAAAGGGATTCGATAAACATTAATGGATCCCTTTATTTTGCACATTAACCACTACAGACAAAAGGATATAAAACTTATTTATGTAAGTACCTACATTTTTATTTAAATAGACTATAATGAAACAAGTTTATAAATTTAAATTTAGTTTATAAAATTAAAAACATTTATATAGACTATAATGAAACAAGTTTATAGAATCGGGTGATCACAAGCGCGATGGCTAAAGAGAGGCCTTGGGTTCGAACCACGGGTAGGGTAATATTGGATTTTTCTAAGTCAGTCTTACTAGTAGTAGCTCGGAATCTGTGCCTGGTGTATGACAATAGGCTCACCACCTATTTCAAGATGGGTCATAAAAGTAATTGGTGAAACGTGGGAGTTGCACTATACTTCTCTGTGTGCCTCGGTTTCCTTACTCTTTTGGGCATAACAACCGTTCTGTTACTATTAATGAAATATTTGGACAGACACAAAATACACAGTAAATACTGTGAGCCGTACTTATTATAAAGCTGAATATAGGATACTATGTTATCATAGAAATATTACGTATAACAGTAACAAAAAAGAAAGCCGCGTTCAAAGTGAACAAGACAACTGTGAATTGAGTGTCGTCACGTAATGACATTCAAACACAGATCCCATTAATACACTAGGGAAACATGATCAAGAATAATACACCCGCGCAAATCGATTCCAATTCGAATCCATCGGGTTGTATCGATGTATCGAGACGCATTACCACGGAACCCTCTTGTTTGTCGAATCGATTATTCCGCTTCATCTCTCTCTTATTGGGTTCAAACAAGGCGCTAGTGAACCCTTGAAGGGACGCAGTGTTTCATTGTATCTTCTAATTAAGCGAATATTGGATTATGCGACATTATAAAAAAAATTAGTAGCATGCAAACTTGAAAACAATTTTATTATAATCAATATACGATTATATAGCTATGATATAGCGAGTTCGACTAATTATGTTGTAAATTTACCAATTTTACTATAACCAAGTGTGGCACAGCATTCCAACCTCCACAAGTCTCGTCCAGCCACTAATACTCTACCTTTGTAAATATATCTTACTGAAGTGACATGTTACTATAAAATATACATACATCTTCAAAGATTATATGCAATACATCTAAACGGTTCTAGATAATACTCTAATCATAACACACGTCTCAGAAACATGTTCAATTTTAAGAAACGTGCAAATTTTGCAACTTTCTTAACGCCATCAATTACTTAAGTACTTTACTTTAAAAACATTTAACCTTTTGAAATTTCCGAAATGTATATCGTGAGCACGCATCGACGTATTCATGATGGAGAAAGCAAAATGATGTCAAAATTACCGGTAAACAAAACACGACCTCTGACTCGTGCGTGGGAATGCACATTGTAGGGAACCTGATTGAGCTGTGCTGAATTGAACCCAAAACTCCTCAGTAGAACCTTATTGTTCTGAACACAATAGCACTGTAATGTGGAGGTGACAGATTATTTATGAGTTTACAGAATTAGACGTCGGGAATACATTATAGCGTCTGAATAGTGCCTCGCGTGAATAGTTCAAGTAGCATTATTCAAAATATTCACATTTAAGGCTTACGAACTCGCAATACTTAAGTACCTACCTTGTTGAAACTTATAAAGCATTATTAAAATATCAAGTAAAATTAATCAAGTAACTAATTGATATAAATTTACGATACCATATTTTGCGCAAGCCGACGATCAAAATATTTGCTATATAAATGAAGATAAAGAGAGAAGTCATCTAGAAATTACAGCATAACGCGCTCGTGAGAACACGGTAATTTAAACACAATAAATCCTATCTCCACAAACACATCAGCGTTATTGTACGACCTCAAACAAGCGTTACACAAGCCAATTACCACAGTTAACACCGCAATACTAAGCACCACAAAAACATTAAGAGATTAAGCCGAAAATCTTAGTTTAAAACGAGATGTTAAACGAAATGTTTTAGCGCATTACGCGGCTTGACAAATAACCGCAAATTGTGATTGTGACTCCTTGAAAGGGTTAATAATGGCTTGATGGCGTGGGATTGTGCGGAGACTGAATGTAATTCAGTTAGAAAGCTCGACTCTTGCACGTAGATTGAGGTATTGTGAGCAAGTTCGGTAAACAAGCACTTCGGATTCGGCGCGAAGGATTAATATTTTACACTCGATCGATATGTCGTACATCCGCAATCGACAAGTGAACTGTTTATTAATGAGACTCATGGGAATATTCACTGCACATTTATTTATGGTGTCCACTTTATATATATGCCTACCTCTGATATTTTTATTAATATATATAGACGAATTACTGAATATTTATGTGACTTGTTATTTATTTAACTTATTTTTTCAGTACTCGTCTTCTACTCGTCATTCCAAATTATTTCGCTATCGGTATTTTTCCCCTTCACCGATTCCTAATCTTCGTTTGTGTTTTTGTTTGCTCGAAAAACATTTTCTTGAGGGTCAGCCAAAGGATTAACGTCAAAGATTTTCACATCTCCTTTTATGCACCAAATGATATTCTACAGAACAAACATGGGGCAGACCGCGGCCCCTGCAAAAATAATATGTGTCTGACATCTAAATTATTCACAAAGGTGTAGTGGCTTTGCCGAGGCGACCTTATGAATTATATATACAACATTCGATATTATTCGATGCGAGTTTCAGCGTTTTCCTATGGAAATTGATGTGTCCAGACAATTTCGAGTTAAAACATAATTTATTTTACATCGTCCTCAATTTGGCTTTGGTAAATGTTTATTATGCAGTGTCTGTTTAGTTTTCATCTAACTATGTATTTTAGTTTTGATTGTAGTGTTTCATTTTCCCGATCATTTTGTTCTCATGTATTGTGATTAGGTAGACTTGTAAATTTTAGCAAGAACGTAGGTAGTTTTTTTACGATTCCTCAATTGAATTCAGCAACACTTGAGTTGTATATTTATAGTATAATGTCGATAGTTCAGACGCGACAGTGGTTTACGTAACAATAAGTGACGGTGCTCCCTTGGGGTCCCTTAGACTATTCCAGTTTCATCCTGGTTAGTTCTCCTGACCGCCTTCCAACTACGAACGTTTGGATAAGCTTTACATATTCGATATTAGAAAAAAATCATTCATAGAAATAAACGTATAGTAGCTATCTATCATTTATATTATGGCATGGAGTATTATATTGTAACGTGTAGTGGTTAAAAGCAGAAAATACAAAAGTGAAAATAATGTGAACTGAGTATAAAGGAGAATATTATTATTAATAATGAGGTGAGCCTATTTCCATACACCGGTCACAAATCCAAACTCCGAGCCACTACTAGGAATTTTAGAACGAATCTAGAGTCCGGGGAATCGAATCGAATCTAGGACCTCTCGATTAGTAGTCGCGCTTGCAACCCCTCAACCGACGAGGCAGTATATATGTATATAAATGTAGTTTATAAAAAAAGAACGTGAACTATTAAAAATCAAACCATTGTAACTTAAAAATATTGTTTCAACGGAAAGATATATCTAATATTTGAATAAAAGCATTACTATACAATATACTATATTACAATAAAAATGTTTTATAAGGAACTCAAAAGACCACGACAATTTAAGCACACAACACTTCCTCACTTCTCGATCCGAGGGATCTTCTCTTGAAATGCCCCTGAGATTTGACAATAATTCTCGATAGCGCCATTCTACCGCTCCCAATGAATACTGAATTGGGGCTCCGTGCATCTCAGACAACCTATTCCAATTTAGATTATTGCTCAGACGGCAATGAATGCAATGCAACAACATAGTTACAATTATTTCATTAACAAACGCGAGCTTCTACGTTCGAACTAATAGCACCCAACAACTTTCATCGGTAATAAATGAAATCAAAGCGCAATGATGAATAATAGAATCTCGCTGTGTACTTTATTCATTGACCTTTCAAAATTAACAGAGATAACGCTACAAAGGGCCGATTTGTAAAGGGGCACCTTTCAATGATTCGCCACTCTTTAATCTTCCATCGAAACAAAACTTGGGATCGTAACAGGATTGTCTGCCGTTCATTTACTTAGCAAATTATTCTTTGTCGAACGGAAGAGAAGGCTTTGAATCCATTAATTCTCTGATGGGGTCACAAAGAGGTGGTACGAATTAAAATAATGTATTCTCCTACTTCAATGGGATCCCTCCGTCCGGTGTCGCTGTTATTACAAGAATAATGTATTTAAATCAAAGTCCGCTTTCAGATGAAGATGTCTCGTTTTGTAAGCCGAATAAGTGATCACGTACACGTTGGCATTAGGATGTGTTTTATGTGCAAATTATAGGCTACCATTTTTAAGCGAGCTCGAGTTTCAGCGACTGCCGGCGCGAACAATTTCGCTTCGTTAGAAAAGTTTTTAATATGAATTCTCCATTGTACAGTCACATCGCATTTCGTTCCTCATTATTGTAGCCATGCTACAGATTGCATTGTACATATATACTCTTTATTAATTCCAAATCCCGACAAACAACCGTATGCACAAACGGCAAATTAATCCGCACTATCAAAAGGGTTTGGGAAACCCTCTGTTACCAGATAATTTAGACTATGATCACCCCAACGCCGAATATTTCCGAACAAACATTTCGATGTATTTATTCTGGTGTTTATTTTGAAGCGTAATATGTCGTGTTCCACTTTGATGTCGTGAAATCGCTTCTGTTCTTTGTCAGCGGCTCAAGGATTTATATCTATAAAGTTTGTCATTTAATTCTGTGTTTTACTGTCTTCTATTTTGGTATTAGTTTCCTTTGTAATTTGATAGAGGGTTACTGCTGTATCGTCCTCATTGCGACCGTATGGAATTATTGCATATGGTTGGTTGGAGTTTGTTTGGCAGTATGAATGGTTCATTATACGTTGGGATACTTTGAGCGGGGCGCAGATAATATTTGCGATGTACACCATTGTTTATGATTTGGACAATTGTTTGTGTTGCTTTGTCAAAGGATGTGCACTTGTTTATTTTATGAGTTGACACAGGAGTAGAGGGGGTGGATAGCGATATTTAAGCAATGACATATTTTGTTTGCCTTGAAATTTCATATTCCCGTATTATTAGCATCAAATTAAAAACAGTATGAAATTAAATGACGAGAACTTGTAAATTGATAAACGAGTGAATTTATAAACATAGTTACTTGTTAAACATTCTCAAACGAGTTGTAATAAAATGAAAGTTTAATATAGTGAAGTAATTCTGTATTTTATTTTAATGAATGAGTAAATTATTACAGCGTTAAACAAAATAGGACAAACTCAATCGCGGGAGCGCAGTGTAAAGCTTTTCGAGTTAAAAAAAGGCATTTAGAAATTTCTGAACAAAACTCCGGCTTTCAGTTTTAAAGGTACGCTTACATTTGGAGTTACCTTGACTTACATTACACTATATAATATTACATTTCCTCAGGACGGAGGGAAATCTACAAGTGCTGCTCGGAACAAAATTCCTCAATCGAAAACCTTCCTTTGCGGGCAACTATGCGGAAATGTAGAGGCATCTTGACTCGAATACGAGTACTTACTAGTATTTTCATGCTCAACTATGAACCAGCCATTTTATTTCCACTGTTTCGTTTCAAAGAGTTTCGTGAAACTCACCGTTTGTTTCATAATGCTAATATAATATTTTAAATTGAATGTCGTTTATTTTGTAAGGTTTTAATTGCGATTCAATTTACAAGTATGTCGCTTACGCTACTATTGTAATTGCGATTTATGAGGGTTTTGAGATTGAAAACCCTTCATTCCGGCGCAGTACTATTCTGCTCTTTTCGAATTCCGTGATTTGTTATGACGACAATGTATTGAAATTTTATATTTACAAAAATTTCATTTAATTCTTAGAGTGATAGAGGCAAATTTTGCCAACTTTCAAACCCGTCAATTTCTGTGCGTTTTGATGATACGCTGTTAATACAAAATAGAAAATTAAGGCGTATACACATAAAACTAAGACGAAAATTATCCTAAACAAGAGGACCTGATGAGTTTATTATTGTTTTCGCATCCTTAGGTCAATGCTAGCGCTGTCAACTTCAATGACCGAAATTGCTGGATTAGTGTGAGAGAGTGACAATATAGTTTTAGTATGTGTTTATTTTACGCAATACTCAATTACAGTATACCATAGGTATATATACAGTTATGCAGTTACTTTAGTTCAAAACTGCTTTAATAAATTTCATATGCAATTTGAACTTTTTATTCAATCTTTTCAGGATGAATACACAAATAAATATTTACGTAACGGTTTAAGGTGATTATTACAAGCAAAATATTCGTTTTTGTTTACATTTGAAATACACGAAGCAGCTATCACAAGCCCATTTATAAAATAGAATCTCACCTTCACATTTTAAATTGGGAATGTCCTTCATGAACGTAGCAGTCTGGCAACCCTAGTCAGAGCGAATGAATTGCGCGAAACGAACTAAGGATGCGCCTAATGTAGGCTACTGTTCAACTAAATCTCCTCTCTGCTGGGTTCTTGTGCAACCCTATAATTTGTTTTTGGATCCGCATCCGGCGATGAAAAATGTTAGGGGGCATAACTTACTCGTACATCATTATTTAAGTTATTAAACGGTCGATAAGTCAAATATTGTTAGATTTATATAAAACCTGGCGCGCTTGTAAACTGAAAGTGATTTTTTTATTTAATTTCTGTATATAGATATTACAAGGATATTTATCTAAGAAAAACTATATCTATAATCCACATAATATTTAACCGATACTCCTTACCATATTTGTTAATATAAAACATAATACACATGTTGATATATTAATTATTCCGTAAAAAGTACTATTTACTGCCGTATTCTTTCTAAGCTCTACCATCCTACCTAGCAATCTCTTACTCAAAGGTCATATCAGTGTTGTACAGTGTAAAGGTCATAAATAAGTGTAGTCAGACTCAGTGTTGTAGAAACCTGTCTATACGAACCAATCATTAACGATTTTGTCGTTCCACTGTTGGACCCACGTCTCTTTTCAGAATGAGAGGGTTAGGGCTATAGTAACTATACCACGCTGGTCATATGCGAGTTGGAATTCTTCACTGGACTTAAATAATTTCTTTGGGGAAATCTAAGGGGTGTAGATTTCCTCACGATGTCTCCTTCTTCACGTGTATGAGTACTACCAGTCTTTTTCAGACATAATGCCGTTCCAAAGAAACCTTCACAGTGATTGGCGCATTGTTCGTACCGCATTAACTGTATTGTTTGCGAAATAATCATAACGACGGCTTATTACCCTCCCGGCGGGCGGGGTTGCTTGCTAATGAAACATGGAGTTGGCTTCCCGAAAATACGGAGTAAAAATATACCGATGACTATCACAGTGATATACATCCCAGGTTTATATTAACAGAAAATATATACTTAAAATCCAGATATTTTTTTAATACCATGGGTAACTTTGAGCTGTATAAAAGTTGAGATATTTTTTAAATAACCGTTAATTTAATACACTTTGATTGCTAGAACGGTATTCAAAAAATATCACTATAACTAGTGATTTTACAAGAGATGGGATAAAACTGTAGCTAAAATGAAAAAAGTATGTTTCCATAGAACGGCGCCGTCTGCCCACTTGGCTCGCTTTGTCGCTTTCCCGATGGGTAATTTTCCCTATTGTCAGTAGCAAGAAAATCTTCGTACATTGATATTAGTCTACTAGATATGTCTTAAAGTACTAGGTAATACGTAAAAAATAATTATTACGGGCTTATGTGAATTTGTTTTTATCTTAACTTGGGATTAACATTTTTTTATCCTCTGTGGTCTTTCAGGGTAACGAATTTTTACGATACATCTATTTTCAGTATAAAATCATTAAAATTTTAATTACAACAAAATGCATCCGTAAAATGACCCACATTCTTCATTCGTAGTCGCGACTGACTGGCGTTTCCGGAGATCCAAGGGCTGGCACATTTTCTGGCCGAGCGTTGTCTTCCGAGGAAACGCGGCTATCCTTCTAAGAATTTTATCATTTGTGAAACAGAAATCTTCTCCTTATTATGGCTTAGATTGATTGCATTCTTAGTTATACTAAAGTTTTTAGAGATATTTAGACATTCGAAAACATAGACAGAACTTGGATTCAAAACAAGCAGCATGATTCTCACACCAATCTCAGGTATTACTACATATCTTGTTGATAATAATACTATTAACACTGTTAGCTTCCGGTCTGAAACGTATGATACCAGCACTACCTAATCACAGAGGGGAGCCTCCTGAAACGTACTCCATGTAGTCTTAGGTACTTATGATAACACAAATATCTTTAAGTGTTGTTAAGTAGCATAAAATACACAAGAATATAACTCTGTTTATTTTAGGCACAGATAATGTAATAATGTATTTCTAAACCATTTCCAGTTCCGCCAACATCATTGCTTCAAAACCAAGTTCAGCTACAGTGTGTTCTGATATGTGTTTACAAGGGGTGTTTTTTTATAATTCTCCATCGATAATTTAATCCCCCTCCTTTCCTCAATGCCTGCCAATTGTATAAACGCTGCGCTGTTTTGACATGTCATTTTCTATGTTTCTCTCCAATTCTTGCAATTTATTGGATTCATAACGAGTTTTCTAACAAATACCACGGAATTGCTTGTTGTGTAGATGAATAATATGGACAAATTACATGGTAATTTTCCAAATACCCAATTTACAAATGTTACGGTCCTAGTAAAAGTTTGTATTGTTGACTGATGTGAAAGTAACTCATTAACTCGTACGAAAATCAAGACAAAATATTTTGTATTAATTTTCTTTGACAATCTATAAAAAAGGAATAATTACGCTCCGCTAAAGACATTTAAATAGAAGTAAAATCCATTTGCCTGGTACAATTTTTTATTTTCTTATTGTGAATAAAGTTGTTATAGAATAGAATAATTCAGTTACTGGTCGACGAAAGAACGAGGCTTTTTTCCAAGGAAGAGAGAAATGTTTTTCATTCCTCATTGAATTACGCGCGCCTCACAATATTTCTATTAAATTTTTTTTATTTTTTATTGTACCTCGGCACGTGCTTGCCGCTCTTTTATCTGATTATTTGATTTTATTTAAGTGGTTGTCGCGCAGGCGTACCTATATTTGTTGATGTTTTGTTTGGAAAACCTAAGCCTTTTAAAGTCCATTCGTTTATAGCTTAACTTATATTGAATAACGTTGCACTTTGTCACGAGTACAGTCTTTCACTATTTTACAATTAACTTTCATTCATATTAGGCAACATGACGCGCTACAGCGGATGCAGAGGTATTAGCAACCGATGCGTACATAGATGGAACATAATATTGTGTAATTATAAAAACACGACTCGACTCGAACTTTCAACGCCAATCTCACAAATTTCAATCCCAATTTGTTCTATATGTCAAGACTTATTACGTCCAAATTTTCATATCCACGATTGAAACCTTGCTCTAAGACGGGCGTTAGCAATTTCCTTCAACTAATAGATTCGTAGACGTCGTTACGACCACTTGGACCGTCTGTCCGTCTACGATTAATTTCTAAACGGATGGATGTTAATATATAAATTCTGTGCCGAGATCTCCGATTTCTAATTAGTCCTTGACAACCTGAACCTAGTATAGTTTTGAAATATTATCATAGATTGGAAATATTTTATACTTTAAATTGGGTGTCTGCAATCATTATATAAAATATACTGTATAGGTATATCTATGCATTCAGAAAGTTTTTTGATAAGAAACACTTAAATAATTTCCAAAAACGATACCTTGATTTCTGTTCATTCAATATCAAATTAAATAGTATTGACAATGTATAACACATCCTGCTAAAAACTCTTGAAATACGAATATCTATTTGCGACTACCATTAAAAAATAGCAGCATGTAATAGATAGAAGACAGTAAATTATTCAAAATTAAAATTTATAAATACGTATCGTTCCGTGCCGTTTATTTTAAGTAATTTGTGTTCGATTTGGTTATGCCATTGTTCCCCTTCGCTCCCGTCATAACATCAGCTGTTTCAACGCGACTGTACTTACCCTCAGTTTGTCTTTCTCTGATATCTATGATAACAGTTGCCTTAACAAAAATTAGTTTTTCTTTACATCGAATCCACATATAATGGAGATTTATTTACGTTTAATATTATTAACCTAAATTGATCAAAATTTTAGATGATTTAGATGTGTAAGTAATATAACGATTACCTATATAATAATTTATAAACCTTGATAAAATAATCTATAAATAAAATGTAACAATTCTGCAAACATATCACATGAATGTTATACAATGGAGTATTAATTTTCCGAACGTAATTGACTTGTCGATTTTCCCGCCAACCCGCCATATTGTTCGCGCCACCACGTGATGTCATTGTGCGGGTAATGGAAAGGAAATTAATAGTTACACCTAACAAATGCTATTTTCCTTTCATATTAACTTTATTACGTCACCATAGAGTTCATATTAGTTTGTCATTGTGTTAAATAAGGTTGCATTGTTCGGAAAACTATTGAGTATTGAGGGATAAATGGAGTCGAAACGTAAGTGTAAATGTGTTTTGAATCGGTTTTTATGCGTTTCTGAGTTTATTACTGTCAAGTACACGACGTGTTCATTGTTTTTGATTTCGACGCTGATTTCAATTAACGACTGTGGGGTCTAGGGTTCGAATACCGAACCATCATAGTTCCGTCTGCCTATAGTAGTAAGTAGTTTATTTTCATTGTATTGAACCGATGTATAATTTATAAAGGAAGCATTAAGAGGAATTTAATCCCTATTTCAGTCCCAGCTCCAATCTTATCCGCTATACATTCTACAGTATTAGATTATGATTAAAGTTCACATCACCACTTAAACACTAATTATGTATAAGCAATTCGGATTTCTTTTAATCACATCGATTAGGTACTCTATGGACAGCGATAAAAATGTTATTACTTTAGTAAATTTAAGTATCAGCGGATTATTTTAAGGCTTTAATAGCAATTAACTTTGCATTTAAACCTTTATCACCGGTTTGAATGAGTCTATGTCGGGCATCTGGTGTTATCTACACACGTTCTGTCGCTAACTGGTCGTTTGCTCTCCGATAGCTCCTTAAGAAGGGCAAATTATTGAAACACAGAGTATCCTTCTGTAGTCCTATTTAGTATTAGAATTCAGGTAACGTATAGCAGCTTTCTACAGTCTATAGGATCAACGCACGGTTTCCCACACAGTGCACATCGAGTTTTCAGTTTTCTTTATCGCCTTCATATCACTTCTTTGCTATTACTTTCATCGGTTTATTCCATAACATGTATCAGTTTATTCCATAACATGAATTTTATAGGCGGCGTCCGGTCACCATCTGCGCCACTCACTGTATCAGTTCAAAAAGTGAAAATATTAAGGACAATTTTATGTTAGCTGTTTTTAAAAACAAATTTAAATCTCCTAACATATTATTGTATGTTAA
>DWDT01002483.1:0-13666 GCA_018245595.1 Microceris scylla | reverse complement strand
ACGAACACACGCTCAGCCTCATTTGGTCTTAATTGAAACACTATAACTTGAAATTATATTGCTCTAGTAGAATCTATGGTGATTGACCGCGTATTAAGTGGCACAAAACGTTTCTTGTTCGATTTCTGGAACGCTAAAACGACAAACGATTACAAATTGTCAATAGATGAGAATACACAAGTAAAAAATTATAAAAATCAAGTGCTGATTACGTAACTCAAAGTGGTGTTGAAAAGAAGTTTAACTCAATCAAATCGAACTTCTACGAATTCATATACAGTAACGAAGTCCTTACAACGAAAAAACTATAGTTCATACAAGGTCAACACAGAAGCTTCAGACAATCCAGTCAGAAACCTGTTTCGCATTGATATGCTTGGAAGCGACGTGGTCGCGCTCTGGTTACTCCTCAACACTGCGGTAGGAGTTCAATTGGAACAGTCCCTATTATCTTAGTGTTCTTATATACTGTACCTTACATCAGCTTGCTTCATACGAGTGATAGCGTTGCAAGTGGCACCTGGCAAACAATATTTACGTTGTTACGGTACTGTTCGAAATACATAGTGGGCATATAGGCTATGACGCAAGAGGACTTCCAAGTTATCCCTTAGGAATAGCAACGAATATGTAGAAGACAAAAAAAATCATCCCGCTCCGGCATTGTATACTTTATACTTGTGGACAACGATTTGCAACCTATGCTTCTTCGCCAGTTTCGCACAGCACAGTTTTTAACCATTCTCATTCTAAAAACACACCTGATTTCATTAAAATATCTGATAACAATGAAAAAATTCGCTTAAGTCATATTCAATGCCAAGCGATTTCTCTCCGCTTTTATTTTACAAAAGAGAAAATTAATGTCATAGCTGTGAAATAATTCCTTCAGTAATTAAAAATAATAAATCACCTGTTCCCTACTCAGGCGGCTCGTTCAACTGAAAAGTATAATGGGCTGTAAAAAACGGTTTGCGTCCTTAAGGTTCCAATTGTATGAAAAAAAATGCAATGGTTTTCCAATTGATACCGTAGCAGACCAATAAACTGTGTTAACATAGCATCTGTGACATGGATGAATCTTGGGATATACAAATTGTGGATAAAAAGTAAGGGGAAAAATCAACATATTTAGAACAATGTTACGTCTAGCTATAACGCCAGATGTGACATATATATATTTTTTTCAACCCATTACAATTCCACTGCTGGAATACGGGTCTCCTCTCATATTGAGAGGATTAGGGCCATAGTCTGCCACGCTGGCCAAGTGCGGGTTGGCAGACATGTGACATATTTACAATAGAATTTAGTGAGCCATCAAGTGCTGATATACATAGCTCCTAGGGAGATGCTACATATTCGTTCGGCCCGTCATAAATCGAGAAGAAATTGAGTAGATTCTCCGATACCTTTCAAATGATTTTCACATCAGGCATATATGTTGGATTTTTGACAGTTTTGCCTGTCATTACAGTTCATACACCTACCTGTTGATGAGACAAATGGGTGTCGTTAGCGTCTATTTTCGTTTTGGCTTCCGAACCTAATTTATTTTTAAGCTTGTTATGAACCTCTGTATTCTGTCCACGTGTGTCTGTAATATCTTGCGAATATTCGCCATTTCACATGCACAGATAACGGTTTTTATGACGCATGTACGTTACACATTTGAAATTCGAATCGGACTGTTTCCATTTGAGAATTAAAACTGTAAACATTAGATACGTTCGCACTTCGCAGTGAACTTGTTCATTCATCTGAGGTATATGTACAGAGATTTATATTTTAAATTCGTTTACATCACATGAATATGATTCATATTTTTCCTCAATTAGTGATCAGAGTCTTTCGAATAAAAGTCTTTGACATAATAACATTGTATTTGTATTTTTCTATTATTGTCGCTATTAGATTTTTTCAAGATCAAGGAACATATCTGTTTCGTTCATATTATAATAAAAATCGGCTTAAGTTCGTTCGTAAATAGGACATGTCGTAAAGGGAAGAATTCAAATGCATACACCTGTGGTAATGACGAGCATTTTTTGTCCAATGCGTACATTACAAATATTACATAGAATTTTTAATTTCGTTTGTCTATTCGCACGATAATGGGTTTTTTCATATAAAAGTGAAATAATATTTGCTTTTGCAGCCACAGCATTGCGTTGTTTTTTTCTCATAAATCTTAAAATTATAAATTATTAGTTATTTCGAACCTAGCTCCTTAAAGACAAAAATAACCTTGTGTACACTCCACCTAGATTTTTAGGTTCTGCAATAAAGGATAAATATATAAATAGAAGTGGAAGCAGATGTTTTGCGTCCGGAATCCAATTACGAATAGAAAGAAGGTTCTTCCGCGTCATAAATATATAAAATAGACACGTATAGAATTATTGTATGATTGACATTTTTCGAAACTCGAAAACCCATTTCCTTATATCCGCTGTTCGCATGAGTCATACTCGCTATTCACTATTGCAGATCACACGAGTGCTCGATTCGACCTTGTTCTACACATACATAGAATTATTAATAGCTCTTCGTGTTTTTTTGCAAACACGTACGAGACGTAGATGTGGAGAAAGGAAAAGACCGCCATAAACGGATATTATGAATGTGTAGTATAGGAACGTCAAGGATGAAAAATGTGTGGTGTTGCAATCGATATTAGCGTCTTCTGATCATATGCCAACTCTATTATATTTTAGGACATATCTGCAGCTTCTATCAAGAGCAATTGCGGATAAACGCTACCCTAACATGTAATATTATATTTAAAAATCCATCGTTGTTCCATCATAGTTTTCGGATATGAGAAAGTGAGATTAATTAATATATAATTTGCTTAAACGCCCGTGGCACGTGCATTCCCTTCGGCGTCTGTCATCGTAATGGACAAGCCGACCCACGCACCATATCAAAACCGCGCACAATATCAAATCTACCCAACACAATAGTTATATAAAAAAACATAATAATTACAAAAAAATAGCTCGCCGCATAACTGAGTCATGAAACAATCAAAGAATTTTAATCGTTCCATTGTTTCAAAATCCTTCAGTTCATTTTGAATGTACGCGTGCTTATTAAGTTGGAATTTACGATTACCCACAAACTAATTAACATTTATGCTGTAAATCTTCACTTATTATCTAATTTTAAATATATATCTACCTTTTTCTATATATATAAAACTGATAGAAATCTATCGTTGTGCGCGCATCACGCTAAAATACTGGATAGATTTCGATTTTTTTTTTTTTTGTTTTAATTTTTACGCATGAAGTTCTTATATTAAAGAAAAAATACGAAGATATCTTCATTTAATATGAAGTTAATAATGTTTTAAGAAACAACAATTGGTGCCTTCAATGTTTTTTATGTTAAACGAATTTATTAAAAGAATCTCACAAACGACACACGTACATATTGCAGGAGTGACAACCACGACGAGCAGATAATGAAGCTGTCCACCGACGGCGACTCGCTGACGATGCGGCTGGGACCGCCGCCGCGTACCTGCTACCCGCTCGTGGTGATCCTGGCGCGCGACCCGCAGGACACTGCGGACCTGAGACCGGATGACACGGTAAATAAGCCAAAGTACCTGACACCGGATGATACTGTGAACAAGCCAGATATATTATGAGGGTTCTTCTATGGTTGCTTTTTAGCTGTTAAGACCCATGCGCAGTAACATAAGGCATGGATAATTACTTTACAGCGGCTGTTTGTACAGTGCGAAAAAAAACTATTGTAGATATAAGTTTTAACTGATTAAGAGAGATAGCAATTGTAATATTCTATTGGAAATGGAATTTGTATTGGATTGAATTTAATGTGTTGTTAGTTGCTTCTATGTATGTTTTATATGTAGAGATGTCGCCTGTTTCTATGTGGTCATTCCAAAACGTATATCATGTAAGGTCCGAAGCCGCGTTCAGCTGAAGTTGTGATCAACGACCATAAAGTTACAAGAGAATGGCGAGATATATCAAGTACTGGTCCAGTTAGGATATTTACGAGTATATATGAAAGAAGCATATGTGAACAATCCAATGGATTCTGTTGCAGGTAGCGCTGATAAGCGTCGTTCACATAAAGGATGATCAGTGCCAGCTGCCCAGCGGCATCATAGCTCAGTATCTCAAGCAGGCTAATGGCCACTTGTCATGTCTGAAGGTAATATATGCTTAATGCCCCGTTTCAGTTCTGTATTCTGTATTTCATATTATCTCATAGACCCTTTTGTGCATATATAATTATACTTTATAGTCTCACTATTAATAAATGTTTTCTGACAATACCAGCAGGTCATAGGCCATCATTCTGTCTAAGCGTGGATTGGTAGTATATAAGAATGGTACGTGGATAAAGCAGCCTTAGGCGTACAGCTTGCTTCAAGAAATTGTTGAAATATTGAAAACTTATTGAAACCTATTTAAATGTTTCAATAAGTTTTAAATATTTATTTGATTAATTTATTTTTGTTTAAAATTAATGTAACAATATTACCTGTATATTAATATATACATACCTTACGGTCAAATCCTTCAATTGTTATTAGAATTAACTGTTACATAATATTGACCTTAAACCGTTACGAAACTTACCCTAGCGGTGCACGTTTTGATGACACGTAGCGGTGATTTGAATGCGTAATGCATATGCGCTGAATGTCAACACGTATGCTACATAGTAATTGTGCATCGAACGATTAAAATAAATCGATCGCCGCATCTCGTTCGTGTTCGCGATCGGTTTTTTTCTAACCTTGGTCATTTAGGCCGGATATCATGGACGGGTTGATCCATTGTAATCGGATGTGTTTCTTCTTTCTCCATTCCTTGCTTAAATCTTCTGCTTTACGTTGCTGTAGAGATGAAGGACTTTTTTCTTTGGACAAATTGCTCTACTCATCTGATAATGAAATAGGTTGAGTCTCTGCCATTATGAAAACACAACAATTGAACGACCAATATAAGTCTCTAAATGCATATATACACCTGTGCTTATCATACAAATATTTGTCTACGGTGAAAATCGTACTGGACCATCAAGTGATCCAAAGTGTTAAGAGGCAACCTGTACGTTTCAGAGATCTCGGAAATAATCGGTCTTAAATACCTAACATTATTCAGTGAATCTTAAATGTGGCTATGGCCTAAATAGCTGTGTGAGATATGAACTAAAGTGTAATGGTGTGTGTGTGCGTGCGAGCAGCAGCTGTACATGTCGGCGGAGGCGGCGGAGGCGGCGGAGGCGGGCGGCGCGTGCGGCGAGGCGCTGTGCTGCGTGTGCGCCACGGCGCCGCTGTCGCGCGCGCTGCTGCCGTGCCGCCACGCCTGCCTGTGCGCGCGCTGTCTGCGTCAGTATACACCGCCCACCTCCCACCTCCTCATCAGCCTATCTCGTCCTTCATTCACACCATTATTCATCATGACTCTTCCTAGGCATGCGTGCTCTACCTTAGGACGCTTCCGCGCTTTTCATCAGGCGGGGTCACGGCATAACGCTAGCTTATCATATGATACAAAAAACATCGGCCTATCTCAGCCCACTGCTGGACATGTAACTCCCTAATGAGCGCAACCGCGCCCGGTCTTCGGTTGTCACATCCAGCAGCCTTTGCAGATCGTCGTCCCACCGAGCCAGAGCTCTTCGTAGCTTATGTTTTCAACATTAATGTATGGCATCAGCACTAGACACATGCTTCTCCAATAGCACGCCACTGAGCTCGATCTTTACATTCAACCGACCACAAAAAAGATTCCTTACAAAAATACACTCCATGAAAATAATTTATGAACCTTCTGATTTCCACTCTCGCCGGGAACATGAGATAATGATTAAACTAGTATGCATTGATTTTTGAACTAACCACTAATTTAATACAAATCAAACGTATACACAATACCCGTTACCTTTTGTATGTACATTTGTGATCGGTTCCAAAATGAACTATATTTATACAGTCAATCTATTGTGAATCGAACGACTTGCATGTTTGTCCATCATTATATTGTCGATCAGCTCGCTCGGAGTCATACGATGGAGATCGATTTAAATTCTGGATGCATATTCATCCCGTATGTAAAAGAGGTAGGGGTAGATAAGGGGGGGGGGGGGCGGTACCGTTCGATTTCAGAAACAGGTTTATCGTTTAAATATTCTCCATTACCATATAAATTCATTGGTCCGTAGATTAAATGAATGCCGTTGTACTTTCGACATGCCTCATCGTATAAACAGGCCGATGACGATGTTGATAATTTTGCATGTACGAAGCGGCATTAGGGGTTTCTTTGATTCCTTCGAGTCTACTCATATATGTACAATTGTATAAAATTTTAACATGTTAGGGTATATCACGTGGAGTTTCATATATTATTATTATTAATCCATTATAAACGCAAATCCTTCAAATGTCATACAAAATTTATAAACACATAATACAAGTATATTTCTTTAATACGAAACCTTTCTCATTTCCAGCGAAACTAGACAAGTGTCCGATATGCCGGAGCGCGATCAAGAGCTACTTCTGCATACGGAACGACGACGAGCCGCTGTCGGAGCTGAAGAGCCAGCAGTGGAACCGTCGCATCCTCGACCTTTTCCACTACCACTGATACAGGGAGGGCAGGGGCGTGCTCGCGCTCTACGTGCTTACCATGGCCACGTTCCTGCTGTTGGTGCTGCTACTGCTGCTCATGGACCTGGACGAGGCCAAGTTGGAGGCGAGCGCGCGCCCCGGTCCCTACTACCGGTTCTACTACCGATGAGTGCTTCTGGACTTTGCACGGCCACCGATACCTTGTAGTGCTGATACACGATACGTGGCCAGCCAGGAGTCGGGCTGCCCCGGTCTAATGTGCCTAGTGAACGATGAACAGACCTAGTGTGGACGGTGTATTTGATGTTTTGTGATGATGAGTCGTGTATGTTACTGAGGGCTCCTCTCCAGCAGGCCTAGTGTGCCACTGCCCACGCGCGGCAAGCGATGCAGTGCATATTTGATTTATCGTATGATGTGAACTTTAAGTTGTCGTTACGCTGATGCGAGGAGTCCAGGTCTTGGACCTCCTGTTCCTAATAAATCCCGTACCGGCCTCCGGTGCGCCCTAATACAACATTGCACCTGTAACTATAAATGACCATTAAGATTCCGGATAACCGACAAATTAAATCATTAAGTTACCTAACGATCCACGTTGGAACATCGTGGCGGCGTCTTCGTCAGACTGACCGGTTGTGGAATCATAAAAATAAAATCAGACAAACAGTTTCAGCCCAATTGGATTGAAACTTGTTCAACGGATTTTTTTAAACTGACCACGTGCAAATAATCTACTGACCGCAAAATATACCCTAGGTTATTTCATTCTCTATCCCCAACGGCTTTGGAGAGAGTCATGTTATAACGGTTTATAGCCGGTTGCCACTTGCAATGGCTAAGTGGCGAGTTTAGTTGGCAATTTAAGCAGTTTGGTCCAAATGAACATAACCTACCGACTCCCCCCAACCCCCATCTCACTCTCGCTTTGGAATTCAGTTACGATATCACCAGATTTACTATTGAGCAGTAGTATTGTCTGCTGTTTCGGTTTGGGTTGTGACGACATTTGTCTAGATTAATTAAAACCACCCTAAAGTCCCTTTATTGATACATTTATTCATATAGTGTAGAAAGAAAAAAGGAACTAAAATCGCATAAAATGGCCAACTCGATTCGTCTCTTAACTACTCAATAGTTTAATCGCACCTGATATATATGTAGATGTATAAATTATAAGACTATAAACTAATAAATTATCTTATGTATGTATTTGTATATATAGTACATAATTATGTATAATGTTAGCGGGCGCTTCGGCGCGCGGCTCGATGTGATTTATTTGTGTATTTATAGTGGAAATTAAAAGACATGTTAAGTTTGTGTATCGCTTTTCGTATGAGACTATTCAAAATGTAGTCAGTAGTGAGACGACTCGTCGTGTAAATGTAAATTTGTCAGGCGTAGGTAGATGCATTATTTTTTAGTTGTAAAATAACCATCCTCTCCCTCCTCCCCCAACTGTTGTAACAAACAACTTGTACCCCATATCCGCTAAACTTATCCCATGTCCCCTATTACCTCACTTACCTCTACCCTTTTTCCCCTTATTTACTGTTCCTTATATCCCCCACATTTGATACGCTCATCCTATTTCTCTCCTAGCCCTTTCCTGCAGCTGAGCAAATGAAAGTTACATACGCCACGTTATCTACAACCGTTTCTTTTTATTTCTCCATCTAACTGGTTATATTAAAATTTATTATTATTGGGTCATTACTATAGAACTTATATATCTTTTTTCAGTTTGAAAGACAAAAACTCCTTTTTATAACACCATTTATGATTGATTTTATGAAACAACTAAAATCCCTTTAAATAGCTTCCACTTAAAATTTAGTTAAATATGTTATAAATGGTAACATTACAAAAAGCTTTCCGGAGCCAGCCTGCCTCCCCTCTTCCCGTCTCCCGAGAGATCCAAGCCTTCATGACTCGTACGATAGTGTTGCCTGATTTAAAAACAAAATAACCCCAAAAACTTGTCTCGTCAATCGGTAACGTAATTATTTTTTTGTGTGGATGCAAAGTATGGAACTGTGATATATGAAAAAAAAGCTTGTGAATTTGTTGTGTATAAATAATTGTGTAAATATAAAAGAAACTAGTTTAAATGTATTTTTGTTTTAGTTTTAGACCTATTTCAATCGACACGTAGAAACGTTCTGCCCGCACACGATGAAACGTATACGTTGTGAGAATAAAGTACTCTTCTTAGATTTAAATAACTCGAGGAAGATACGTTACGTTGGTTCTGGTCAACATTACTCGTATGTCTGCCTACCCCTGGCGTGGCGATACAGTAATAATAATTATTATTAACCAATTTTTCTGTTACAATGTAAATATATGCTTTTCTTAGTTTTTGTTTTATTTAAAAATATATATATCTATAAAATACGAGAGACATATCGTATCTTCCTTTTGGTTTCTATCTAAGTGTAGTGAAAAATATTGTATGTCGAGTATTTTTCGGAAATATTTCCTCTGATTAAGTAGCATATTTTGATCGTTGCAAGTTCAAATTTAAAGATTCAAATTTTCGATGACCGTTCAGAGGTACCTAGTTGGAAAACTGTTTTTGGTAAATAAATTTTACAAAAATGTAGTTTGTTTATAAAATTTTATGTAATATACGTTAGAAACATTTGCGAGAATAGATAATTCTAGAAGCATAGGCCTATTCAATGAAAACAGTTGCATCATAATCGATATAACTGTGTGAGTGTAATCAATTGTTAAAATTAGTTTTTTCACGTCGAAATTGTTAGCGGATTTATTCAAAAATATAAATTGGATATAATATAACATTTTGAATAAATTCATTACGATCTCATTGCTGGATATGGTCCATACAATAAAAAAAAAAATATTATTAATTAATGACTGACAAATATTCAAGTGCGATTATATTACAATAAAAGATCCCTCGTTAATAATTTTAGTAAATAATGAATAATAATACAATAATTCGTTTTATACGATAGCAATACATTTTTAACGAATCTACTGTACATCATGTGACTTGTACAGCCGTGAGCATACTTGTTTTACCTAATTGCCCTAAAAAAAATTATAAATAAGATTTTTTTTTAATTTGCATAGGGATTGTATTAGTGATGAATTATTATTTATTTTGTGGTTAATTTATTGCCAGTTGATATTTAATTATAAACTATTAATAATAACATTCTATCTTTATTTCACTGCATCGAATTCATTGGAAGGAAATGTGGATTAAATATTCCATTCTCAAAATACATAAATTATGACCTTGCAGTCACACTTTTCTTAATCGCAAACAATAATAAAGTTCGCAGATATTTTATATACTCTTAACTGATATATGCTCGTGACTGTACTTCATACTAATTCTAAGTATTTTAAGCAATAATTATATCAATAGTACATCTAAAGGTACTGTTCCACCTGAGATAATGTAATCGTGATAAATCCATGCGTTACGAATGTCCAGGCGTCTTTAATGTCACATTAGTTCGGAATGTTAAAACACAAGTGGGGCAGTAGCATTAGCAGCAGCAGTTTCCTAATATGTATCTTTAGCACCCTATTAATAAACGCTCAATACAAGTGGTCCAGCTGCAGTGTGTGCCATCTCGTTCTTACAACGCGTACATGAGTATTGCTAGAAAGAGACAAAACATTGGCCAGTCAAAACCACATGTATGGAGCGTTTATTATTATGGTTGTCAATTTATACGTTTCATCGTGTCTCGACTCATTTAACGAGTTATAAGTCATTGCGTAGTTTTCCATACACACATATTTACATAATATTATGTGTATACTAATGTTGAAAATTAATATTCCTATAGCCACATTAAAATACGTATTCGTACGAATCCTACATAATGCTGCTGTATTTTATTGTGTAGACTTAGATGTACCTCGAATTCTAGATGGTTCCAGTGTTGATTCCCGGAGAAAGATCGCGACTCCCACGGGCGTGTCTGGTGATTTCAAAATGTGTAACTTGTATTCGATACAAACTGAGTTAGTGCAGGTTTCATGAACTAAAATATATATTTCATTAAGAGACTATGCAAACAATAAATCATTTGCAAATTCATCATATCAAGTATATATATGTGATGGGCTAAAGCCAAAATCTGCCACGCTGTTCCAGTGCGAGGTAGCAGACTCATAAGAATAGTCACCGCCTTTTTTCATCAAGTTCCGAAATATGCCTAGCAAGACTAGTAACGCCATCTGTCGGCACAGGTTAGAATCTTTGACTAAAATTCGATAATATGATGATTCTGTTTTAAAACTTTCATTGCCATAGTCATTCTGTCTCAGTCTATTGCTGAATAAACTGCCTCAACCCACATCTCCCCCCTAATGACCGCCATTGTGCTGTGACCTCAACTTATAAATAAAAAATATACCATTTCAAAATAGACTTCGGTTATTACATTTTAATTCTGATTATATGAGTTTAGAAAACTTTATTTTCCATTAAGAATTTTACAATTCACTTACATGAGAAACTTACATATTATGTATTACTTATTGATATGTTGTTATGACTTTTTTTTACAATAAATGAACTTTTTATTTAACAAATAATAATATGCGCATTACAATTTTAGTAAAATATTTTAAATATAATTTTTCATTCTTAAAATTTGTCAACAAATTTCTTGAATTTCATACGTATGAAGAAAATACAGCTGTCTCTGTCTGACCGCTCGGTAGTAAGCCAGAGGTGCATGGCAGTTTGGCAAATTAAATTCGTATTATCAAAACCATAGATATTACTTTAGCGGAGCACTCGACAATTACACATAGATTAAAAATTATATAACAGTGAAATAAGGCGATCGTGTATTTATTTCTGACCAAAGTAGACCCTGTAAAATTAAATATTATATATTAAAATCTTTAATTTTTTTTTCCCACACACATTATTATTTATTTTTACAATAGAAATTTTGTTAATTATTTGCCAACCTTATAGTCATACGAAATAATTAAATATTTTCCGTATGAATAAATTGTAATATCTTAAACTATTTTTTTTGTTTAAATTTTGTATAGTGCAATATGTCAAATGAATTATTATTATTTCATTATTTTTATTATTTTTGTCCGCATAATATGGCTCGTCACGGTAAAAATATCTGTGACGTCATTTTAAAAAAGAAATGTTATAGATCTATTCTTTAGTGTCATATGACCCGGTCGCCAAATCCGTGGAATAGAGGAAATGTAATGTAAAAAAGGTAAATACAGTAGGATAACGAGAATTCAATGAACGGGAATATCTATCCGATAAACTGGAACGTGTCGATACGGTACTTTAGACATGTAAACATGATTTGTGAGTGTACTGCGCATAACTTATTTTTTATTCTATCAAACAACCAGTTTCCTATGAGGCTAGTATTATTATTAACAATAATTGAAAAATGTATATTTTTGTCTATGTACATTATTATAATGAAATTTTTGTGAATAAACGTATACGCCAAATGTCTATAGTTGTTTCACGATTTTTTATTTCCCCTGATTCATGATATTTACACGTATTCAATAGCTATTTTAATGTTTATGAACCGAATTTAAACTACATTATTGAAAAATTTAAGTTACGGTATCAAACGATACATACTTCCATTGAAATATCATATAAAGTCGCACGTATTGTTAAAAAACAAAAGCCAAGCAAATAGAAATGCTGACTTCGGGGTTATATAATTTGTGACACAGGCTACACAAAACATATTCTGTATAATGTTTCTACAAGATTTTGTGTATTAATCGTAATCAGCATAAGCACAATCCTAAAATTAACCCAATTAGACTACTTGCATGTTAGCGGTAATAAATTTACACTATAGATAACTATCAAAATACCTTTCGTCTAGCAACATTGCCACATAACAAAATTTAAAAATCAACAGATAACACTCATTCAAACGCGTAACAGTAAAACATTTTTACTTAACAAACTTACAAAAAAATGTACAAATCAGTCCCTCTTTTATCCCCCCTTCTCTTCCTTCTGTCTCTCTGCATATAACTGAGAATTCTTCACAGCGCAGTACAAGCTGAAGAGAAGATGTAGCGCCTGGATGCTGTCATTTAACGTACCACTCGCAATGGGAATATCGAATATTGCGCACACTAACGCCACATACTCCGAGAGACTGCAATCCAGTGTCGGAGGAGGAAAACCCACTTCGTTCAAGGTTTCCTCCATAGATTCCGGCCATTCCTCCATCAGGCTGTCTATGTCTGGCATTTTGCTGGTGAAATACATGTACCTATTAATACACTTTTTTTAAAGTAAACTAATTCTGCTATTAGTTGTAAATTCAGATTTCAATTTAAAGCGGTAGAAGGTGGAAAACGCCATTGATTTGGTAGTCCTGTTTAATAATCCTAGAAACTATAGTATTATCCATATGCATTAAACTAAGGAGATTACAAGAACATATATAATATCTCCTGAAATTCTTTCTCAATAAATCCTGGCTGACAGAGAAAACGAATGTTTGGTTGTAGGTAAATACATCATCATCAGCTTACTCGCGTCAACTGCTAAACATATGTAGGCCTCCCCAATATAACCACATTGAAGTAAACTACATATACGTATCCTGTCGACTGTCTGGGCAACATAGTACCGGCATTTTTTGATTTAAAATCATATTATGGCAGCGCGTGAGTATCCCCCACGATTGTATTACTTTTAATTGCAACATTCAATACAACAGATTTTAATAAAGACACAAATTATGCAACCAGAATTTCTAAACAGTCTAATTTTAAACAATGAATCTAGTATTCAATAATAATATTTTTAATCACAAAACCATATGGCTATACTAGCAACACTAAATAAATTCCATTGACAAATAAATATTTTGGTCAAGTGATAGAAGAAATTAACCAACTATCAGAAGAAATTAACCAGCTGTCAGAAGAAATTAACCAACTGTCAGAAGAAATTAACCAACTGTCAGAAGAAATTAACCAACTGTCAGAAGAAATTAACCAACTGTCAGAAGAAAT
>DWDT01002482.1:0-13666 GCA_018245595.1 Microceris scylla | reverse complement strand
CCGGTGTATGGCAATAGGCTCACCACCTATTCCATGGGACTTAACGTAACTGGTGAAACGTGGGAGTGTTTTGCATTTCTCTGCCTACCTCTTCGGGGATTACAGGCGTGAAGTTACGTTTACGTTTATAAGCAGCAGCACTATTAATATTCCAATGTCAGCATGGGTTTCCTCTTAAAATGAGAAGACTTAAAATCATAATCCACCTGACTAGACGAATTATACTAGAAAATTTTAATATATACAGGATTCCTCGCGATGAGATCCTTCACGGCTCCGAGGAGACTCCATTCCATACATCTAAACTATGACTGCTTTTTTCCGTAGCTATGATGAAATTATTCTATTAATTGTTAGAATATTTCTCTCGCTGTACCGAATGTTATAATATTCGATTACAAATGTTACCAATATTAGATTTGTATACTGAGTTCGTTAGCTCCACGCGTTCATGCCCCGAGGCGACCACTTGCGCTCCACACGCCGGAATATCGGCTATTGAACGGCACAAGCCGAGTACTTGTTGCAATATTATCAAAGAACTAGTTATTCTTCTCACGTCTACCAACTCCAGAGAATGCTTATATATATTAAGGCAATATTCTAGACATGGATGGCGAGGAAGCAAATAATTTACAACATAGGTGCATATGTCTGGGATACCATCGATGCACATCTTTTTACATTTCCAAACTCAAATATTACAAAGTATGAGTTTAAATTAGGAAACACAGTTTTCAATTTATCATATTTACAATTAATATACAATAACGGACTCGTAACCTATTGGTTGGTTTAGTCTCATACTCTAAATTTCCAAAACATAAATAATTTTTAATATTATAAGACAGTTTGCATACGTTATCTTACTACAACATGATAAAGGCTTAACAAGAAACGACAGCCTGATCTTGAAGGAAAACATATATATAATAATATGTAGCCTTCACCGCACGAACTAGCTTCCTTCATAATATTAAACCGATGTTTATTCTTCTCACGCCTCTGAACCGTAAAGAATGCCATTATGTGTATTCAATAAGATTAATAGTACTCTTCGAGATACTGTCATGTGAGTAGGAACTAGTTACGTCTTATAATATGTAGGTACGTAAGTGCGTATTGAATGCTTCATTCGTCTAGTGGTTGTAGAGTGACTGCTAATTGAAAATCCTAGGTTTGATCTCCGGGTCGCGCAAAGTACGAGTTTTATTCGGTTTTCTTAACTTGAAATCCGCGGTGGTAGACGGAGTGTGAATTTATGCCCGGCTTAAAGCAATAGATTCGTCGTCTACTCCATGGCTCGTATAACATAACTAGTGGAATATGGGAGTGTACTGCACTCTCCTACCCTTCCCTTCAATAAAATACAGGCGTGCAGTTATGTTGTGAGATATTATATATGAAAGAAAAAGCTAACAGCCAACGGTCAGTAGTGGAAAGGCACAAAAACTAGATTGATAATATAGATGTTAATAGTAACAAAAATATATGAAGAATATTCAAATAGAAAAGCCAATGAACTCGAGGGGTTAAGGTACCAAGTGCTCTTAAAGATAAGGCTAAGAATGTCTGGTGTCCCAATGTTTCCTGCCAGACACCGGCCGTAGCGGATAGGGGATGCATTGCTATAGGAGATATATTTACCGTGTTGGTTCACAACCATAACACATCTTCTAGTTATACATATATTTCTTTATGTCATTACAGCTTTGCTTCATGTGATTTTAAAGTCGGTGTATTATGTATTGCTATTATATCGTATTTCCTTGACTCACGCCGACTCGTGAAATAATAATAATTGTACATTATATTAATATTATATTTTATCCTTATTGAACGTAGAAAACATGAAAAATATGTTCATTATTTATTTCACTCGCTACTTCACAAGCAATATAAAAATATTCGGCTTTATATAGCGGTTTGGTTCGGTTTTTTATATGTAGTTTTTGTTTACGTGCTATTAATCTAATGTACATCTAATTGAAATAATGAAATAATCGCGATTTCAATGTTTGTATATTCTACAAAATTACTTTGATAACATGACAGGTATATACTCTTATATAAATAAAAACATTGGTTAAAGTTATATGATGTTTATGTTATCAGTGTCGAGGCGAACACGTATACATCCCCCGACCTCATACCATCTTAAAATGAATAAATTAGTACATTTATTCACTTTATGATCTAGGTTTCATGTAAAACTCTATACTAGTAACATCGACAAGGCTCATAATGCTCATATGACTAGCTCGTAAAGTTTTATAGGCAGTTCGGTATACTATCTGAGTACACTGAGCAGAGAAAGTGTCACTACCTCTTATTAAGCCTTCTCGAGATCCCTCGCGTGAACTTGATTAATTTGTTTTATCTGTTATAAGCGCTGCAGGCGTCGCAAATTTATAAAATATACCCTCAGGCTGTGTGGATGTTTGAGCAGTTACTCATACGCTTATGTCTGGAGCGCGTGTACAGAAACCATTTGCTAGGCTATTTCCAAGCGCGGGATTTATGACAATGCATGCTTGGTTTCGCAAAACGCTTTTAAAAAGAGATTACTACATTGAGTATCATATTTATTTTCCTACAATAATTCACGCAGTGGAAAATGTTGTAGGTGATATTAGGTTAGGTTAGTTAACATACGAGTACATTTGTTTTGCGAGATCACGCGACTTGTTTCGAACATATTTAATTTCCTTCTGCATGAGCTTCCGCCGATCGCAGCGAAGTCGCGGAGAATACTGATAGCGAACCGACAACACCTTACAAGCACAGAAATCAGCCTTCGAACAATTGGTTCACGGCAGACATACAAATTTTTCCTACATATAAAGACACAATATAAAAACATTATAACATTGTTTTACTTCCATATTATTTAATCGTTTTAGTATAATATGTTTCTATATAATTTTACTACACCATACGTCATAAAACTAACATTAGTACGAGCGAAATCTCAACTAATTGTGCAATCGAATGAAGAGAATTGAAACAATATCCCGCCGAGTGAATTTCATTCAGCCCTGGACTTTAGTGGTTTAACGTGGTCTTTAACTTAGGTGTACATCTGCTAATTGCTTCCGAACTTGTTTTCGAATTTTGGCTAATTGCAGCGTGCGCTGGGCGCTGCGCCAAAACAGTGTGGCTCTGGTACAGGCTCCTTGAATCACGCGCTAAAAGTAGTCTAACATGATTCACAGTTTAGCCTTTAAAATGTTAGCTATTAAAACAAAATGTAAGGCAAAGTAGTTGAAAAAAATTCAGAAAAAGCTTTTTTACTATCATGTTCTATGTGTATAAAAAGCACGTCAAGTTTGTAAGGATGAACTCGGTGCCCTTCACCTACCTTGTTGGGGGTCTGGCGTGATGATATATTAATAATCATAATCATGTTTGCCATTTTCAAACTCTCGATCAAATAGGTCAGATACTATGGGATGGTGAAGCCCCGGGCCAAACATCTTTGAAACCGGTGTAGGTACGTGTATGAGGATAGCAATAAATATAGAAGGAACATGTCAAGTGAGTAAGGATAAAAATATCTGGCAGCTGATGTTCTCTGCCTACCCAGGAAGGGTTCACAAAAAGAATGTAATTAAAAATAAATTAAGTTATCATGTTTGTTTGACCACTGAAAAAGGTGGAACACATTAAAACCCTTTTAAACACACACATACACCTACAGTTTAAAAACATAATTTACCTCTCATGAGATTATATTGCAACGGTACAGGAAAGCAAACGGTGTTGCTGTTTGCTTTTCATACTCTCCTCAAACATAATATCAAAGCTGGCCTGTAGCGAGTGCGTCTTATTAAATTGGTCTTAATTTAAGTACATCCATCCACACTCGTAGCAATTAAAAAATAGTCTAGTTTACTTTAACGTTTTCCAGTTTAGTTTACTCTTCTTGAAAGTCCCTATAAAGGGGAGGTCTAAGGAATATTCTGTCTATCTATCAATGTGAAAGTTTTAATTGCCAGTGAACGCCATTTCCCGCCAACGTTGAGTTCGGCTTTGTTTATTTTACTTCTGCATGAAAACTGAATTGCAACATTGCAACACTGAATCGAACTTTCTGGATACCATATTCATTGGTATTTAATAACAGTCTAGCTAATATACGTAACTAGCGAAATATTTTTCTAATCAGTTAAATAAAAATATATAGTATTAACATAGTTATACTAAGATGATTAAATTGTTATGGTTTTAGCCTTCATAAGTTCAGTTGCTCAAAATATATATAGGAATAATTTTTATTATTATTATGTATTCACACCAGGTATCTTACAGGGTAGGCAGAGAGCACCAAGTGTCAAATATCTCTATTCTTATAAGCCTGGCGTATTATTCCTGTAAAAAAGGTTAAAATCTGTCGAAAATTTAGGTAATAATACAAGTCCTATAATAATTACACCCATCAATAAGATGGGAAGTCTGTTTCGCATGAATACTCCATTTTATTCCAGTTACAAACTACGTCAGCGAGTAACTGACGTTGACGAGGAGTCATAATACTCATATGGCAAGCTCGTAAAATTTTATAGACATTTCGGTACAGGATGTATCCCGGGGGAGCGACACTCCGCTCCGTATTAAGCCTCCTTGAAACACACTTGCCTAACCGTGATTAATTTGTTTTATCTGCTGTAAACGCCGCAGGCCTCGGCGATTTATTTCGCACGAACACACCCTGATGAGACAATGAGAAGGTGTTTGTACTATAGTTCACTCTTTATACACGTACGGTGTAAGTTTGTTTTTGAGTAACTTGAGATTGAATTATGAGCTTGACTTAAACTTCGACCATCCTACGAGCTTACAAAATTTCATAATAATAAATGACAAGATCGATTTGACATGTCACGTTAATCCCAAGCTTCGATGCCCAAGTATTGAAACTAGGCGAATCGGTTTATATATGAAACTTGTACGTATATCTTGTAGACTGTGGCCGCCAACTTCCGCGGTTCTAAACAGATTTCGATTAAACTTTGTTCTGATGTTTATGTTCTTGGTAAGTACATATGCAAAATAGCAATAATAGTGCCAGCTTTTAGCGAAACAATGAACTTGGATATGACACCTGGGAAGCCAAAATATGTTTGGCATCCACTAAAACAACAAATATAGTAACGGACTATTGCATGCAGAAAACAGATTTTCATAATTATCAAAATTGGATTGTTTAAAACGTAATATCACATCTGAATCTCCCACAAGGGATAAGCAGATGAGTCCAGCACACTCCCGCATTCCATCGGTTACATTTACGTCATACCATGGAATAGAGGTTGAACCTGCCGTAATCCGGACACAAATCCAGCCTCCGTGGTATTGGGAATTTCATGTTAGAAAAACAAATTTACCCGACCCGGCAATCATACCCAGGACCTCTCAATCGGGAGTCTCGTTTGCTACTCGATTATCGAAGCAATGCACTTTTCAAGTTTACACAATCATCTTTATGGCTTTTATTAAAATTACAATAGGACTGTGTGTTTAATTGTAAACTTGTATGTATTTTTGTACGGGTTATAACTTAAAATTTTGCTTACTAAACCGCTGTCATGTACACAATGTTTTCATAAATCGCCGGACTTCAGCGGCAGTGGCGTGGCTGAACGCGCTCTTTAACTGTCCACATCTGCTAATTGCTTCGAACTTGTTTTCAGCATAATTTTAGCTAATTGCAGCGTGCTCTCGGCGCCGCGCCAAATAAGTAACAAGTAGCTCAGGAAAAGATTTCCTAAATCACCCACTGAGAGTAATTGGTACTCTAACTATGTCAAACGTACACTTGCTGTACACCGCAAGTGAGTTTCCGAGTTTAAATTTGTGCAACCACACGGTTTATTATTTCAATTTATTCCCGTGTGTTACAATTTGTGTATAAACACATACGTCTTATCGCAAGATCCCTTTCGGGTTGGACAGAGAGAATGGAGTGCTAAATATCTATTTTATCTTCCACATTCATGCATGTAAGATTTAAATTATAAATAATATCAATAGGCAACATGGTACACTGTTACATTTAGTACATGATATTGTAGATCTGCCATCTTGCCATCGTGTCGTGTTGATCGATGAGTTTGAGGTGACTAATCGAAGAGGAAAAAGTGGACGCTGGGAATGACTCCAAATCCGAGCTACCGTCAATCTTTGAAAAAGTGAAGTTTTGTCTACGCCCCAAGGGTCTGTCCATGACTTATTGAGAACATCGAAGAAGTCATAAATCTCTTGTCATTTATATGCCGTGTTCTACAATTAATCACTTCTGTACCTAATATTATTTACAATATAATTTAGTCACTAGATGATTAAATTAATGACACAAAAGAGAAGCGTTCGTAATCTTCTTGCGGTTGGACATTAGAAGCGATATACATACAATCAAAATAACGCGGTCAGTTCTTGCGTGGGTGACCGCTAGCAACAAATTTTCAAGAGTTTGTCCGTAGTACGTAGGGCATAGTAAGCGGTCGGACCCAATTGTTATGTTTAAGCAACAATAGTCAAAACCTATTGTAGGACTTAAAGTGGCTTAAAACAACTTGACCAGTATGCTTATCTCCCCCAACTCACGTTGGAGCAACATGGCATAATATGGTTCAGACATAACACAGACAAGAGTAACGACTGTACATCACAAATTATTTAAATCGAAACAAGTAAGTTAAATGTATGTATTGTGTCTAAGAATAGTAAGGTAGGGTAGGCTGGTTTAACAATCCAAATGTGATATCATCATTGCTAAAGACACAAGTGAATTAAACAATTTGTAAAACTTGCAAACTAGTAAAAGTTTGGCACATGGAAACATAATGAGCAGGAAACTAAAGACACATTAGAAGTTCATACGGACTGTAACAAATGGAACGATATATTTCGAAAAGGCGAACTTTTTCATTGTGGTAACTTTTTGCCAGGGGAATGCGCGTGGCAAAACATTGTGATCGTTTCACGGCTCATGTTTTGATAACGCTGTGACATTGTTATCTCATTTGATGAATGGACTTTTTGTTACAAATGGACGTTGTTATTTCGCTAGTGAACTCGCCCGCCCTGAGTGTTTTTCGAAAGGCGAACGGTGACGAATGAATGTTTTTGTCGTACTCGCGAACAACGAATTCTTTCGTATTTTGTTAGCCTCTAGAGTTATTTTTCTCTAACATAAACGATAAGATTTAACTTTAATTTCTTTCGGGCTAAACGAATTGAAATAAATGCAAAGTGCTATATACAGTCTCGAACGAGGAGCTTATCAGATTAGGAATGACATTGGCATGCAGAGCAACTTAAGTTTCTGAGTAGGATTTATACGGAGGAAATGAAAATTGTTCAGGAAGTCGCCGTAACAAAGAACCCATTCATGACATGGCGTCGCATTCCATTCCTTGATACTGTCAAAGCGATTCTTGAATTTTGAAAAAGATACTTTAAACATTTCTTAGTCACTTTAAAATATGGATTTCAGTATAAACGCTTATGCCAGCTGCATAAATTATTAAAGTTGGGCACAATCTTTGTTATATTTTACACAATGGAAATCCATTTCTTATTTTTTGTATACTGTCGAGTATGCCTAACTCCGTTAGATCAAATGAAAGGTTCTGTTAGGAAAATAAAGGCATCATAAAATATTGCTTTCTACAAATATACTAAAAATTTACAGCTAAAAAAATAACCAATGTTACTAAATACTAATTAATGTTGGTAAATATGTACTTATAAATATTTGGCATTAGTAAGCAGCGCGAGTTTACCAATCTGACTAAGGCACATAAGGATGCTCCAGCATTCAATTCCGCCTGACAAATCGTACCGTATGGCCGCACCAATTCCCGGCGACAAGACCTACATTAACCTTAAGAGTCCTCTGTCATCAACTTCTAACAGAGAATAAATCCGATTCAAGAATAAATTAAGGTCTTTGTGCCCCAGAATTGTCCCCACTTTTCAATACGGCCATCCGGCCGCGGTTTTGCCAGGTACCGCCTTTCACGTACAAATAAATATGTGATTTACGGATATATTTGTCAATTCAAACGACATCGACAACGTTCAGGCTTTACCTCTGCGTGTTCAGGGCAGGTTACGTAATTACGACTCTACCTTCCATCTTACAAAAAGCCTTTCGAGCTCAACCCCTGTAATGGATTTCAGTATCCAATCTCTCCTGCCCCTGCAATACAAATTGGGTTTTAAGAATAAAATATTATCCACGTTATGATCTAACAACCTTTTTGCCTTACACGTAAGTGAGCTCGCGAAGCGTACGTTAGATATTATACATAACCCTTTTACACATTTCAATGTTAGTTCTGAACACGGTACATAACTTCGTTTCAAATGATTGTTTGTGAATAAGTGAAAATATTTTTAAAATATATGAGTAAGTACTTGGTAGCGAGATCAATATAACGATTTGCTTAGAAGGCATTTCGTCCAATCATTTCATGTTCTCCTTCATGCTTTATGAACGATGTCGTAAAATTTTCGGCGCCGAGATTTTATGCCAATTTTTATAGCATTGTCTTCGTAAATGTTGTCCGAGTTTTATTAACCACTAAAAAGAAACGAAGCTGTATTATGATTATATATCACAAAATATACTACAGGTTACAGGTATTGAGAACATTAAAACATAACATAGTACATTACGTCATGAGGCTATGTTTATATTTTTTTTATATAATTCTCAAAATGCGCTATTACAAATATGAAGAAAAATAAAAAAAAACACTCTAGGAAAGTTACAGAACTTTAAAAGCATATCAACATATATAATTCCCTGTCGCAGCCTATTATGTAACGAAACTTTCGCGTGGGGGTTAAAAATATTTTCATAACTATTATAATTGCGAAGTTGCGCCGCGTGTGTCGCTAACAAGCGAATCAAGTTTCCCGAGCAAAGTGAACAAAATATCCAACTTTGTCCGCACTGGACCATTCACAACACTTTTGTAACATCGCAGGTACACTGTTCAGCGTTTTTTGAAACTAACGTGCCGTATATTTCTACAATAGCACCACATTCACCGTCACTATGTTTTCAACATCGTCGAACCTTCAAATACAACTGGAATACTTGGCTTTGCTATTTTTTTAACTCTCCAAAGTGTTTTATTCACTTTATACCTTATGGGGTTTTGGGTACTTATGTTACGCTAGTCACAAAACCATTGTTTCCACTAATGTAAGTAATAAAACGAATAGTTTATTCAATTTCAGTAGAAACTTTGCTAATGTCAATACTGGATGTGTGCATTATTATTATAAGTATTGTTTGTTTTCCAAATAAATTAAATAAAATAGTTTATAAATGAATAGTTTATAAAAGAATAATTTCTAGTCATATCTGTTTTTAAAATAGAGGATAATTCTGTCTTGCACAGCAAACATGTTTCCGGTCTAGTTCTCAAAGTTCACATAGGATCGTCAAAGATTTATACAATGTCTATCGACCCACCCAGCTGGGTCGACTCGAACTCAATTTTAGGGGTTTTGAATTGATATTCAAAACCCCTAAAATTGAGTTCTGTTTATAAGCTATCAACACAGATCTTTCTTTAGTTCCTATAATACCTCATTCCTAAATTTCCAGCTCCCGAAAAATATTTTGTCAATGTACTTGTATATGTTAACGTACCTACTGAAATATCGCCTTTATATACGAGTACGTAATCTAGAAGGGGAGACCATAAGTTGGCAAACTTAGTGAAGGACGTTTCCAGGTAGGTAGAGTGATGCTATAATGATGGTGATAATGATGATCAGAATCTTGATGATAACATGTACAATACATGAATATGGTCAGTATACCTATAAATTTATAGATAAATTATAATATGTACAATATAAAGTCTCAACAAGACTACATTCATCTAAAACCTTAAAACGTAGCGCAATAAGTCAGCCGCTGTCGTAGACGAATGACTGCACAGAAACACAAGATTAATATTACAGTCTACGATCTCAAATATTCTTACCTGCGTGGTAATTCGTTAACAAGAAGGTAATTATAACTTACGTAGAGTCACTAACTGGAAATACTCACGTAATTCTCGTTACAATTATATGATACAAATGTCTTAAACAGTAATACATAGTATCTACGTAAGGGATGCTTTGTTTAATACATTTATTTATAATTACAATTACAAGTAATAGGCTCACTACCGCTAAAACATAACTGGGGAAACGTGGGAGTGTACTACACTCCTCTGCCTACCCCTTCGGGGATTGCAGGCGTGATGGTTTTTTTTTTAAGTATTCCCAAGTAATTTTATACAAGACAACAGTTTTTTCAAAATACAACACTCACAAAGGGTAAAAATGTTACAACTAAAATAATACTATATCAAACTATAATCTCATTGGATTACTTCATAAAATAATCTCCATTAAAATCAAATCTCGACCAATTCGTATTACTCACAAACCTTAAAACACACCGCAGCCAGTCCATAGCGTGGCGTTGATTAATAACCGCTGCGAAACGTGCAAGTAATATTAGTGTACGAAACGCGACTTATGTTATACGAAACGAACCTAATAATTAAATTACGATAAGAAAATAGGAATAATAACATCGATATGAACCGTTTTATCTTGACGTTACAACACTATGTGCGAAACATACACAGATAAAAAAGAAATATTTCCTCATCTCATCTTATGTGGTTATATTCTGAAATATAATGTTATATAAGGTATATAATTTAATATATGAGTTAAAATAAAATTAAACCTGTTAGTTACAGACGTTAGAACACACCGCAGCGATGCTAGCGCTGGCATTGATGGACGAGCGTGCAGCATTACTGGATTAATATTACCTTCCGAGATTTGAAATGTTCCTGCATAGAATACTCTAGCATTAACGTTCTATGTGATTAAGTGAATTATAAATTTGAAAGTCGAATTATGTGTTTATCTTATTTTATAATTATTTAATGGCTTAAAAAACGTAAAATAATGAAATGAAATTGGAAAAATTGAAAAATGTACAGAATTTAATTTATCTTGTAATTGTTTTTTGTCACGTCAGGTGCCTCACGGGTAGGCAGAGATCCTCACAGACCTGATAATCTTCTTCTACATTCTTTTTCCTACACTGAAACTTTTTTCGGAAACTTCTCACTTGTAACAATCTAATATAACTGTAATTGTACTATCATCATCAATATTTTTAACTATCCATTATTGGGCCGGGTCTTCTATGACAATGCAAAGGGTTGAGGCTGTGTACTACAAGTATATTACAAGTTGGAAATCATATCTCATCGAATATAAAAGCGCGTTACAACCCAAAAAAAATGTTATAGGAACACTATTTCTGGCATTGATCAACGACCGCACAGTAACGCGAGATTAATATAACGGTACGTTCCAAGAAACGAGATTAGCTTTCGTTCACGATATCCCGACTTAACACGTAAATAATTAAGCAATTTCGCCTCATACTACCTACACGAAACGCTTACAAATAATCGTATTTGTCCTCCTCAAAATTAAGTCGAAATGTCTTTAAGTGCGTGTATGTGCGTGTGTGCGTGTGTGTGTGCGTGCACGTGTGCGTGAGCGTACATCGACTTCTATATATAATAATTTACTCGTGTTCCCAACTATATCCTAAAACTATTAAAGATGGAAGGACTTTATTATGTTAATTTTTCTACAATTTATATTAAGAAAGTTACAAGATAATGACTTTATTGACCATAACTACATTTATTATTTTACAAAGACAAGCCACATGTCAGTTCATGTCCCATCAACATAAACATATAATATTGTATTGGAAGCAAACATCAAGCTGTATGCAGTATGCACAATCGTAGTAATGCATTAACAAGACCAGGTTAATTGTTGTACGGCTGTGTATGTCTACGCATTCGCTTAACATGATTATGCTATATTATAATATGTATATGCGCACCTGTTCATGTATTACCATGTCTGATATAATCAAACATCTCATACGGAACGGAATAGTTGATCTATATACACACCGTATCTAAATTTTATTATAATGGCATTTGTTTTTATTACACAGCATTACTACACTATGTTAAACTTTCACGTTCCGAGTCTCCAAATCTACTGCCATTCCAAATTTAAATATTGCTAAAGTCGTGAGTCGCGTCGCTCTTTTTTTAAATAGTAAGCATCAAATGTGCAACTATATAAAATTTAAATATTATAAAAAAAGTTTTTAAAGTGATATATAATATAAAAAATATTTTCAAAGCTTATTATCTTTTTTGTGATTAAATCAAATATTCTCGTACTTCAACTAAAAATATAAAGAAGTATTATTAATTCCTGGATATGAGTTAAAACTTTTTTTATAAATTTTTGTAAGTGTTGTATGTACAGAATTGTACGTAAGGTCAGTTAAGAATATTTATCAAAGATATTCTAAGTAGATTTATATAAAATATAATGACTTAGTTTTCTTCAGATATGCAATACCCGTATACATTATGAAATTAAACTTCGTAAATATCCAAATAGGTATCTATTTACGAAACAAAAGAAATTACTTACAATAAATTACGACCTAAATTAATTATTACATCAATAAAAATTCTACAAGAAACAAATGTCAACGAGATACTCGTAATTAAATTTCTACAGTCATCCAAGAAACTGAAAATTTAACAAAATTAAACTATTTATTTGGAAAGAATAAAAGTTTTAATTATGTGTACGTGAACTAATACGGGCCTGCGAACGAACACGTATGTAATTCAAAGCCTGCGGCGCCCCTGAAGTTGACCGCGAGCCATACGCGAGATGCATGTGTACGTAAACATACGAGCGTATTGATACCAACCGAGCTACATCTTACTGAACATATCATTGTTTATCAGATTTAAACGTTGTACGTTCAACAAATGTGTATTAATGTACGTAAGGGCCACGTGCGGTACAGCCTTCATAATTCATTCCATGCTAGACGTTATCTTAGCAAATGAGTTTAGATAGCCGCTTATCATCATATTCTGAACAATTACATGCTTTCTCAGTTCTGCAAAAGTTTTGTAAGAGAAATCTTGCAATTGTTCTTCATAATTGTTTTTATTAGTTCATACATATTTATCTACACCTTAATTAGCCTAATTGAGCCTCGGAGATTACAATCTAATAAGGATGACTAAGTAATAATTCTATCACTATATAATAATTATTATTAATTATTAAATTGACTTTAGATATGAACTCTAGCCAACATGTACCCGCTCGCTTCCATTCAATACATAACTATGTATAATGTTAGACGTATACGAAACGCCGGCGGGAGCGGCGCTGGCGCCACTCGTCCACACTGTCAAATAGTCTACGTGTGTTAGGCATCAACGGCTTCCATTCAAGCCAATGCAACGTTTACCGCCAACCGCTTCGTTGCGTGGCTCTATGCGATAATCGTCTAAGATTTACTAAATCTATACTTCTGTACTTCTATACTAATAATATAAAGCTGAAGAGTTTGTTTGTTTGATTTTTTGAATGTATGAACGCGCTAATCTCAGGAAATATTGGTCCGATTTGAAAAATTGTTTCAGTGTTAGATAGCTCATTTATCGAGGAAGGCTATAGGCTATATAACATCACGCTAAGATGAATAGGAGAGGAG
>DWDT01002481.1:0-13668 GCA_018245595.1 Microceris scylla | reverse complement strand
TTGAAAGAGTTACTCGTACGGTATGAGACCTGTAAACAGCTGACGTACTTGCAAAAGGTTGTTCCCAACCAAAGTAACTAGGAGTCGTTACTTGGGTTGTAACGGTTACAAAACATTTTACCACGTAAAAGTATTCATATTCTTATGTATATTTTGCTAGGACAAAAAGGATTCTATAGCTATCGGAAATAGATCAGCACGCAACAATGTTAGATCCCTTTTAGTTTCAAGGTATGTTCGGGACGATGCGAATTTGCTAAGTATTTTGAATGCGTAGATGACAAAATAACAATAGATGGCTTTCCTATCTAAATATACGTGCACGTATTGTCACGCATGGGCTAAGCAGAGATTTTTGATTTCCAGCTGCAATCTTGGCCCTTGAACCCTTTTACCCGGCCGGATGTTATAATGAAAACTATTATAAAATAGAACTGCACTATCCGCCTTTGCCTACCCCTTGAGGGAAATACAGGTATGATGTTATGTTTATGATAATAACTGGTGAAACGTGGGGGTGTACTACACCGGGGTGTACTCCTCTACCTACGCCTTCGGGGATTAGAGGCATGTTCTTACGTTTTTATGTTATGTTTATAATATAATTGCAAGGAAACAAAAACTGTGACAATGTGTGAACACGCCGCCGCGCCGCCGAGCTGACTCGCCGGCGAGTCGAATGGCGAGCCTGTTCCCAGCGTTACGCTCGTTTTATTTCAGACCACCTAGCTTAGAAACCGACCAGTCATTCCATTTCACGAATAGGTTATCAGTTGATTGACAAATCCGTGCCGGCTCTTATTACATCATTAATCGATTTGCAATCGCTTGAAAACCTGTCACAAATACGATAAGTCAATGACACTTTGCAAGATCGACTGTGTTAGTACATATATTAATTTATATATAGATAAAACTGAATTGTTTTAATTTCATGACAAAAACAATGGTAGCATATTAAATGAAAACGTAAATTATTGAATGTATTCATTATAACCATTTTTTAAGAGAACCTTGACCTACATGTACGTATCATGACTTTAATACTTACGTATTTATTCATGCATCTACAATTATCCCTGAATAATTTCTCGTGCGTGAATATTAAATAATTAAATTAATAAAGCAGATCGTCCGCTGCAAATACAGCGCTTTTACACGCACCAGTGCGCTCGAGCGGGCAGCGCCGCTCGCCGGCGCCGCGTTTTTTCTGCGACTAATTAACGCATCATGCGATTATCCGGCCGATTTGCTCGCTTATTGCGTTACTTGCACTACTTTTTGTGTTATGACGCGGGGCGTGCCACGCACAGGTGGCGCCGCTTAATTAAATTAGCTTGTATCGACGTATCGATAGCCGGCTCATTTACATTTTAATATGGCGGGACACGATAAGATGGTATCTGCTTCCGACGTCACCGCGCCCGCCGCTAATGGAGCCTATTGATCGCTAGATAGCGCCCCGCATAGGGTTCCCATATTTATATAGCGTGTTCAGCCCCTTTCACCACATCCTGCTGATGCTACTCTGACATATAGATTATAAAACATGCCTTACATTCTACTAATTTTCATTAATTAATTATGTAACTCTTTTTACCTACTGAATCTCATGAAGTTTTTTAAATTAAATTAGAAGAAAGTTCGAAATATTCTATATTTTTGCAGTATTTATTGGCAAGTGTAATATGGCTTATGTTACTCACGCAACCGTACACGGATCTTAACAAGGTTTAATACAAAATAATATCTTAACATTGCAATTGACACGGATCTCTTCTCGCCACTGAGACTATGATGGTTATTTTAAAAACAATTTAAACGTTAATCCTGACACATTGGCGATGTTGGCAACACTACTGTTTCCATAAGCGGCGGGCTCCATGCAACACCAATAAATTCTTCAGCGGGCTGTCGAAAGTGCGGGCGTCGCATTGTGCCACATCGTGCCGAATAGGCGCTGGGAACCGTTGCCCAGTTACAATGGCGATATCATATCTATCTCCCTGGAATGCACTCGAATTAGACACTCATATCGTCAACTGAAAATAAATAATTTCTTACATAGTTTTGTATGAATGATAGTTTACAAATACTACAACTAATTCGTGCTTCAATCTTCAATTAATACACTATGACCCTAGTAAAATATATTATTATGAAACAGTCGTTCAATTTCCGCGACAAATAGGTACTACATGCAAGGAAAATTATTCATAATATAAAAGATTGTTGCTTAAATAAATATTTAGAACAAATGATTACACGCCAGTATACTTTCAATAAGATACTTTTGCTTAATTATAATTTTCTACCATCTTGTAATTCCATAATCCCTCGGTCCTGTGCCTAGGCACTAGCGAATCCGACCGCTAAGCTGAGGACCACTAATTCCATTCCCAAATATTTATTTCATGAGCATAAATATTCCTTACGGGTAAAAAAGGCTTTGCTTCCTTTGAGATCAGAGCATCTCAGATTAGATCATGCTGTATGACAGTTGCCTCAATATATTTACTTGATACTATCACTGTTATTGATTATTATATTATTATATCACTGTTATTCGTAACCTCGGGAATATCGGCGTAATATCACGCCGATTTTCCTGAGGAAGTCGCTAGAGGAGGTACTTTACAAATCTTTGATGATAGTATATGTACGAGAGCTTCAAATATTCAATTCATAAGCTCAGTTGAGCGTAGTATCGTGGTGTCTATACCTGTACAACCGGGGACAGATCGTGACGTACTGGAGCCGATGTAGCTTTAACGCTGCGTGACGTCACGCGCTACCACGCACGCGTCCGACGCGTTAACGCATTTAATTCCATTAACGACACCTCTCATGCGAACCACGTTGGTGGCATGACTAAAAAATAAATAAAAAGGAATATTCCATGGCGCGATTGCATTCATTAGGGGAGGGCTGTGTCCAGCAGTGGACTGAGATAGGCTGATGTTGATGATGATGACAATTGGCATTTAATTAACATGACAAAACTGTTTCCCCAACTTCGTGCACGTGAATTTATCAAGGTTGCTTAAAATCTTAAGCCATCTCATTATTCCATCTTTGGACAGTGGTGTTGGTTGTTTACAAGAAAATTTAATGTCACAATCTAACAGCGGGCTAAGTGCGTGTTGTCAGACTTCATATTTCTCAGAATATTACCAAGGATTCTAAGGAATGTAGGTGCTTTCCTTCACTGTTAGAGCAAGGGTTATATAATCTTAAGAATGCCCGTAATTTTGTCGTTTGTGCGGTACACGTCGGGATGATTCAGTGTGATGAGCTGGATTCTTCATGTTACCTTAATATATGTACATGATACAAAATTGAAAAGTAAAACATGATCATTTTCACATGTTACAGGAAAAGAGAGACGAACAAAAAAAAAAAAGTTTTTGATTGTCTGTATAATAATAATTATTATTAAAAACAATACACATAACATTTAGTATATAGACACTGGTTCATGTATAATAAGGTTTATGATTGTTAGACAATTGATGTGACATTCAGTCATCACGCTTTCATTTCTTAATCGCCCAAAAAATAGTGAAATGTCACGTGAAGTGTCACCTTATTATGTGATCACTTGTTGCAGCGGAATAAAATTTAAATAATATGTTTCTCGATTCCTTAAATAAAGTAACACTAATACAATGTATCGTATTATCTGCTAATTAAGATTTCCACTTGAGGTCCGGCGCAATGAGTACTGGAGTGGCCTTGCGGGGCGCATGAAATGTAAACACCTGAAGAATTTTTCAAAACTATTTGATTAGAATTTACTTATTTTCTCAATGTAAATTATAATTATCTAGAATGTAAATAAAACATGTATAGCGGTATGCGAGAGCCGCCAACGATACATCTTATGTTTATCTGCCGATCTGCGTGTGCGTTCCCGAGCCAGCCGCCCGTCTCTCTGCTGTCGGTAACGGGATTAACGACAAAACATATATGTATATACATGGTCTTGTCTTGTGTTGTATCTATTCAGAAGCTTTAAATGTATCCTTTAGTAACATCTAGTGATCTTTATTTAGGTATTTAAATATCATTAGCTACCCTTTTACCCTTCCACTGTTAGATACGCGTGTCTTCCCAGAGTGAGCGGGGTACAAGCCTATACATAGAGATTCCTAAACTAATGGTAACTCTACTTGATGCAGAGCAAAGAATATTCTCTAATTAATACTACCTCTCCCGCAGGAAATGTTAAATTGTTATGTATAGATATTTACAAAACGACGCGTGGCCACTGTGGGCGACTAATCGAACGGATGATACGTCCGGAGGTGGTAGCGCGGCTAAGCGTTGTTGGGCGAACAATGCCGTGGTTTTTGTGCTGCTCGATCTCATTTATCCTCTTCTTCGAACTGTTCTCTTACATAATGTTTGATTCGAGTTGACAGTACACTAAATGGTTGTTAAATTGTCTAGTGTTTTGTACGCAAGTCCGAACTTTAGCACTAGCATTAAGATATGTATTACTTATACTTATTTTGATTCTATCACCAATTACTTTTGTGTTGTCAGTTTGAACTTAATAAAAACAAAAGAACACCTCGAAACCCTTTAATAAATCTGATTCTTTGTGACGTTGGTAGTAAAGTGCTTCACAGTCCAATAGTGAGATTTCCACTCTGTTTACGGCTACCGCTCGCCGCTCATCAGTCGCCACTCGTCGATCGCTCGCCGGCCGCCGGTCGCCGCTCGCCGTTCATCGGTCGCCGCTCGTCGGTCGCCTCTCGTCGGTCGCCGCTCGTCGGTCGCCTCTCGTCGGTCGCCGCTCGTCGCTAATAAATTCGATTACACGGTGCGCGAGGTGTTCCCGCCACAAAGAGGAAACAAATTAAATTTCCGCGGAGAACCGCCGCGTCACGCCGATCTCAAAGCATAATTTATTAAGTTATTACACAAAAAATCTATTTAATTATACTCTATTTGGGACCACGAATTCTAATTTGGGGCTACGTGCGGCGTTACGAGGAATGGTATGCGTTACATTTTTTAAACTAAACAGGGTTAGATACCCAGTATTCACACTTTCGGATTTATTATGAGTCGATAATTCTATTGTTAACTTTGAATTAGAAATTTGATTAGATGTTTTCAGTTTTAAAACTAGTTTATAGTTGCGCGTATTATACAAAAAACTAATGACTAATAACATGGGCAATTAATTTTAATATGCAGTAATGAAAATACGTTTTTATAAGTACAGTAAAACTAAGAACGGGCTTTAGATAATTTATTATGTCTGTTGCACACAATTGCATGTTTAATTTTAATGCTGTTATTAAAACGAAATTACTGGGATCACTTTATGTACGATTGACTTGTTTGTTGGCCCAGTGACTAGTGAACCTGATTGTTGAGACGAAACTGATGTGTTCGATTCCTATTCCGGTAAAATATTTGTGTGTGGAACATAAGGAGGCAAAAGCCGTTAGAAATTTCCGTCATCCTTTTTTATATATGTCGATGTTTAAAATAGTATATACTTACATATAAGTAGGCATACATTTAAGTAACTTATCATACATTCGTTTGCTAAAACACTCTCTTTGTCTAAAACATGATTTAATGGTCACGTGTGAAGAAGTCTCAAACATACTCATTTGAGTATCAATTTCTTAAAGCTCATAAACATTTCCATTAAAAGTTATTAATGTTTAATTAAACATTTTATTTCTAAAGACTCTTGCGAAAATTATGTATCTTTAATGACAAATCAGTCATATTTAATTAAACATTATTTTTACGACTCCTGCAAAAATTATGTATCTTTAATGACATCTCTAACGTAAGTATACACTTAATATTGGTAAACACATGTGATAGTTTGCAATCGATCGAAAGGATTCGCCTCCAGATGGACCCGTCACCTGTTCCGCAACCTCGGGCGGTCGCGTGTCGATCGGGCGCGCCGTGTCGGGACGGCGGGCGGGTCCGGCGCGCGGCGGCCGGGTCGACGCCCTCGCAGGTGCCGCGTTCCCATCCACCGGAGCGCTGGACCGATCTGTGCTTGTGGAATTTAAAACGGGCTACTTTAAGGTAAATATAATTAAGCGTTTCACTCTTTGCAAACTGAAAACAAAACAATTTGAGATAATAGTAGATACGAGTCCGTGCGTTCTTGAAGTGTGTCTGTTTATTCGTGTTGAAGATTTTGTAGTTCAGATATATATATTTTACACGCGACTTGACCGTTACCGCTTAGCCGTTTTCAATCGCTTACAAGAGTAATTTCGAGAAAGTTTACGTGTATGTTGCTATTAGAAATTAACTTCAAAAATTTAGTTATTATTGATTCCATGCTTCTAGTATGGAATAATGATAACAAGTACCTATCTATAAAAATATAAAACTTAATTACGGAGCATTAATTGTGTGAACGCGGCTCAAACTGGATCAATTCTCAATACAAAATGTAAGAGTTCAATCAGCGGAGCTCACGAGCTTTAAATCACACACTCGATTTGAGGTTCATTTATGCGTGTGTTCACGGGCAGAGTGACGGTGTGGGACTGGTTGTGGAGCGGCTGGTTTTTGTGCGCGGGACGAGCGCCGCGACGGGTTCGACTCTTCATATATGTTATGTAATAGTGTAACGATTATTACACCATAACAACAAACCTTACATGCAGTGACATTAAAATTGTGCTTCCAGGGCTAAATTTAATGGGCAAAAGTTTTTACTTACCCATTGTGAGTGTCATGACGCTATATTCTATGAGCACCATATCAGACTTTATAACTACATAGAACAAAGATAAACAATAGATGAGGTCTAACATTAACGATGTCATATAACTAAGCCAGCAAAACCACTGTAGTTCCCAGGATAGGCGAATAATAATTCTGTTAATTAAGTACATATATATAATTATATAATAAAAATTGTATAATCAATGTATTATCTGCGTAACGCATACAATATATGAAGCAATGGCAGTAAAGTGAGTTCTGGGGAGTGTACGACACTCTCCAAACATCAGAAACGCCTATCTGAAAAAGGCTACAAGCAGAGGTTGGTTGGAACAAGCCAGGGATGCGTCAGTGCTTATTAGGGGACGTCTAGCGGTGAATTTAGACAGGTTAATGAAAATCATCATGATTACTAGTAATTAGAATTCTTGTTATAATTTAAAACACGTGCATTTCGAGCCTTTTACATACAAAGGTACTGAGTGACGTAGGAATCAGCAGTTTATTACACTGACGTGAAAAGGGTGACGAATGTAAAACAAGCATATCAGGTCGTGACGATAGAGTTATTAGGCACCCGTTGCTCTGTCTACTACGCACAAACTGTGGCGTGATGATATAAAAATAATAACGCTATACAAAATGCTCTCACTAAGAAATAGCATTAGTAATAATAATTATAATTATAACCGTCTCCACTATACGGCCGTGTTCGCTGCAGAACACACCGCGGAGAAATTACTGCGATCAGCCGTTTATAATTTACGCGTTGTTCGGTGATTACTTGTTAGATGAGAATAATACTAGAATAATAATAGTAATAATTAGAATAATAATACTAATAATACATCGTTTTTGCATTTTTACATCAATGCTAAAAGTAATGTTCGTAATTGACGTGGTTTTTAAGATGTCTGTTTTTTTCTATGTTGATGTTTTTATTTGATTTTATTTTTATTATTATAACTATATCATCCCGTATTCCTTGTGGAGCAGGCAGAGAACACTCGGTGCCAAATATATCTAGCCTTACGTTACACACTCTACTTTTTCTACATTCATCACTTCTCTTCGTATTCCACGCGTTGGATACGAAGCCCAATGAATGACTTTACGATTCATTTTATGTTAATAGAAACATGTATGCTTTTTAATGAGTCCATAAAGTCTATTGATAGTACTGCGTATTACATATCGATTTACGATCTTAATAATTATATAGATATCAATAAAATTGCTTATATGTATGTGTGTCGCCGCCTTCCGCGTCACGTATTCCGCATTCAGTTCGGGCCCATGCATTTTTAAATCGAGTCAGTTTGTAATTAATGCAATCATGGAATCATTAATGATAATAAATACAGGTAACTGCTGTAATATTGTAAAACATTGGTATAAAGTGATTCAATGTATGTCAATACTTTATTCGACCCGCAGCAAATACATTTTTACTATCAATCTTCACTGAAAGCTAAGTATAACGCTAATCTTTAAGTGACACATTTTAAAAGTAATATAGTAAAAAAATAAAAAGTAACTTCACGCCTAAAATCCCCGAAGAGGTAGGCAGAGGAATGCAGAACACTCCCACGTTTCACCGGTTACGTTTGCGTCCCACTATGGAATAGGTGGTGAGACTACTAATATACAAACTAGTATAATATCCAGACTCCGAACCACTACTATAAAATCTAAAATAGAAAATTTTGTAGTGTTCGACTCGGGAATCGAATCCGGGACCTGCCGATCGGCAGTCGCACTTGCAACCAACACGACCAACGAAGCAGTCGAAATGTAGGCAGTAAAAAAATAAAATATTATATAATATCATAACGATTAATAAATAATTAATCGACTTGCAACCAACAAAGCACTTTAAATAAATTTCAGTCCCATTACAATAATATTTGTGTTATTTTTATTCAAATTAAATAAATAGCTTTTCTTACCGATTTAAATCTCTTAATACGAGAAATGCAGGAGCAGCAGTGGGGAGCTAACTGCGCTGCGTTCACCGCGCCAAGTATTCGCACAGTGAAGTGGCAACTCTGCATGAAGATGGTGCGATAACGCGTCCATTTGTAAAGCGCGTTATCTCGAACGCGTTGCCCGGTAACACTGCGTTCTTCGGCAATTCTGTCGTGTACTAAACTAATGTATGAATGTTTGCATGTTTTATATTTCGCAAGCACACGAACTGCATATACCAAGGTAAATAGATTTTGGATATGGATATATGCAAGCTTCCAGTCAGCTTTGGAGAACATGTGCTATCAATGAAGAACAATTTGGAGAATATCACGGAGAACATTTTGGAGAATATCAGTTCTCCGGACATGGCGTTAAAAATACTTACAAAATCTTATTAGACGTAGATTCTTCAGGTAATTGGTCATACTTCGTCTTATTACGTTTTATTAAAAATTATTTGAACAGAAAATTTAGTTTATCCTCGCCTCATTTCTCATGACCCTTTTTATCGTTTCTCTCTTGTCTTCTAATGAAACCGGTAGAACTACATTTAATAAAAAGGGTAGAGTCAAAGACAATGACAAGGAATACAAAAACGAAACTCATGAGGGGCTGTCTGTCTACTGGTATTTGAAGAAATCATTTTTGTTAGATACTTACATGTACCTTTGTCACAAATGTCATAACCAGATGTAAACAGATTCATTTCGATTCACCTTACATTTGAAACGCAAAAATTTGGAACCGGCTTGCTTAGGTATATGCAAAGACTGTTGTACGTAGAAATAGCACGATAGGTATATGAGAACAGTCTGCCTATCCCATAATGCGTCTGGTGTGGTGATATAGTTCATCTTGCATTTAGGGGTGTCATTCGGGGTTTCTCATGTTGTGCTAATTGGAATTGAACATTATTACAATGAGACGCCGTGATGAAACGCAGCAGTACATCTCGTGTCGAGCAAACAGCAACATTGTCGGTACGAGTGCGCGATGAGGAGATATGAAGATCGCTCCCACACGTGTGTACGCTGGGGTGTCCACACTACGCAGAAAGGTTTGGATTTTTGAAATTATAGTTGACATTTTGTGGCATGAAGCAATGTATGTTTTATTTATATTTTGTCTCTGGCTACCCTTTCGGACATTACAGGCGTGAAGTTACTTTCTTTGTGTTTTATTTATTTGTGTAGTGAAGCGCAAGCGTTGCGAGCTAATTTTTTAAACTATACATTCATTGGATTTTTATGGCACATATGAGTCCAACATATATCGTATATGAGGTCGTCACATAGAAAATGGGAGTTGGTCATATAATTTTTGCAGGCTTTGATTTAATATGTATTCCATCAGCATTTGAGATCATATAATACTGAAATAAATAGATAACTAATTTTTACGTTAGTAAAATCTGTATAAAATACGACAGGAGGTTACATTAGTGACCTGTGAACTGTTATTATAAAATACATACAGGAGTCATATTCATGGTGAGACACATGTATAACATATCTGGTATTGCTTAACCGTACAAGACTCCGCTACCTGCCCCCGCTCGAAACACCAGCGTAATACGACCAACGTTCCTTATATTTGAGAATGATATGCCACCCTAACAGATGGCATCGTCCACATTAAGCCAAATGCTCGCCTGACGTCCGATAAGACGCCGTTTGTCCGCACTGACAGCTGAATGTGATCCACGCATCTGCGCAGCGGCTATTAGGAAAACAATAGCCGACCAACGGCCCACTGATTGAGTCTATTGAGATGCACTCTGGCTATAGAAAGTTACGATAACAGTTTACCAACATTTACCGATGTGATAAAGTGAATTATTATGATCTGTTCTGACTATTGTACGTACGCGCTCGTATGTATGTCGTGTTGTATGTGAAAGTGTTGTATGTGTACGTCGTATTAAAGTCGTATGAATGATATTTGGGATGTATGCAATATGTGTAAAGTTTATGCGTTTTAAGATTAAATATTACGTGCTAAAAAGGTGAAGTAAGAATAAAATCATAGGAAGGAAATCTGCACATTTTAGTTTCCAGAATATCCTCTAAGGTAGTTAAAGTCTGCCAAGCAGTGTAGCAGATTATCACCTTAGCTTTTCTAGATTCTAATCGAAGATCCGTATTTAACAGTGGAACGACTAAAGGGTTAATTATAATTATGACGTATTTACCTCACTATACTCACCACCTATTCCATTGAGGGACGTACACGTGACTGGTGGAACGTGGGATAGTTGCACACTCCTCTGCCTATCCCTTCGGGGATTACAGAATTGATGTTTCGTTTATGATGCAATTATGAACATTTCATCACACCGCATCCATTCAATGTTGCCCGAGCTAACTTTGTGGACGAGTATTCACTCAATAAGTAAGGTTTCAAACAAACCTCCCTCCCTGCCGGGCCCTTTGAACCAACCACAAGCTTAAGTTCAGCTCGTATATAGTACCTATAACATTACTGTGGCAAAACCGTCGAGATGTATAGTCAATGATCCATTGGCGAGTGGTGATACTCGTAATGTAAAAGAACAGCTGCCGGGTGATTTTAATAACTGGATAATTTTGTACGCTTTGTTAAGGGCAGCAGAATTTGTAACAAATTGTTTTCACTCGATAATGGATACGAAACTATAGTGGACGAGCAAACTAGTCACGACTACTAAAGTTGGGCTTTCCCACCGAGAAGCATAATCTGCCACGCTGACCAAACCTTGCTCAATAGACTTATCTAAAAGAAATTCATGTAGGATTCTGCGATTTGCAGGTTTCTTCCCGATGTTTACCTTCATCATTACAGCAAATTAAATGGCAATAAAAATTAAATTTATTTTAAAACGCAAATGTTTACATCAACTTCGTTATACCCTTGGCTCGTTCATGGATCACCTCCTTAACATATTCGATAGCCACTGAAACGAGCCGCGCAGGACCTGTGGCGGCGCGGAGGGAGCGTGCTCCAGCCGCGGTCGAGTTCCGCTCGTAAACCGCCTCTATTGATTACCTCCATCGCTTTTGCAATTTTTTAGCTCTGCACTGTGCACACACGCTGTGATTTGAAATGGAGTATTGTAAATAAAATAGTGCGTAAGGTCCTTAATATTATTTTATTTTAGCTACCGGTCGATTAGTAATAACTGACTACAATTAGAAGACGAATTTATGTTTTGTTAATTCTGTCATTAAGCTATAAGTAATACCCTGTAAGGATCTATATTTGGTCCCTCGGTGCTGTCTCTTAGGGTGCGTTTCCACCAGGGATGAGCGAGGATGTGTAGCAAGGAATGTGTTTGTTAAGAACCAATAGCATCGCTTCCCCTTCCCTGTACAGAGCGAGGCTAGGTAAAGGAAGGAATTCTATTGGTTGTTAACAAATACATTCCTCGCTACGCATCCTTGCTCATCCCTGGTGGAAACGCACCCTTAAGGAACCTGATTATGATTATAATAATAATAATAATGTGGAAGAAGCATGACGGGTTGTTAAGGTACAGGTATATGGCACTCGGTGCTCTTTGCCTACCTGCTACCTGATGATATCATAATAAAAATATTAATATTATATACCTACAATGTGTTTATCATAAATCACACAGGTAATTGCTTATCAGATTTACATTACTGATTATTCTCATACTAACTGCGATCGAAATAAGCAACTGATTTATGACGCTAGTTTTCTTCAGGATCTAACACAGAACAATATAACAACAAGAGGCGCAGAAAAACTCCAAGCGCTCATTGCGCTCTGCCCACTCACACATTGTGTGCTCTTACACATAAATGTCACAGCCATCACTCGAGCCATTGAGGCAGTTTTTTGCAAAACCAATCCCGCGTAATACCCCAACACAGCGCCGCCCACGCCGGCAAACTTTTTGCGATATTAAACTTCAACTCCTATCGATGTTTTATAAATAACTGTTTCAGAAGAACTACTAAGCTGAGATGAAACATATAAACCCCTTATTATAAACCAAGTATTTTCCAAATGGTCGATATTTTAGTGCCTCTATAATATATCTTCCTAAGAAACATGAAATATGTAGACAGTAATATGTAGAGGTAGATACCTTTTTTACCGCGTACATGTAAAATGTTGAATGAACTTCTGAGGTTTTTCCAGTGTTCTATGACATGAGGTTCTTCATGCAAGGCGCAGATAAAGCTGTCTTGTAAAGTCAACAACGCAGTGGCCACTCGTGCATTGCATTTTCATAGCCGATGGTGATCTATTACCAACTGCTGGCCCGCCTACCTGTTTAAATATAAAAGACTAAATATAAAAAAGGGGTAAATAATTATATGACCTGCCGTTACTGATAATTAAATATCGGATCATATTAGTCAATGAATACACGAACTTACTACGTAGTGATGAGACATTAGTTTTTGCATTTTCAGCCATTAGAATGGAAAGCATTAGCAGACAGACAAGCGTACATGGCATATACGCGTGTTAGTAAAAACTAACACGCGTATATTTCTCTCATCTCATATTTATGTCTACGCTACCTACCGCCGAATATCTGTAAAATAATTTACAACGACGCAGCCACTTTTTCCATCCATCATAACAATAATTAACTGATTACCATCACCATGAGCAGAACAGAAAATGAAAACAAACTTATATTTAAATAAAAATACAAATGCAATTGAAACATCACGAACAAAAAATAAATGGATGATTAGCTAGTACATAAATACATGCACATTACTGTGACATGCGATCCTTATCAACGTAAGAGCCTAAAGCTGTGTTCACACCGACTACTCGTGTCAACGCCGTTTATTGCAAATATCCTTTCATGATATTATTTGTATGTACCACAAATGATTAATATTTCCTTCTGTACACACTATTTTGTAAAAAAAAAAAATTTCTAAGGTGTGTAAAGTCTGCCAACCCGCACTTGGCCAGCGTGGCAGACTATGGCCTTAACCCTCTCAA
>DWDT01002480.1:0-13674 GCA_018245595.1 Microceris scylla | reverse complement strand
AAATAGGCACGCCTAAATGCCCTGGCCGCCGACGGGCATAAATCCCCTTTTGGGGAGGCCTATGTCCAGTAGTGGACTGAGATAGGCTGATGATGATGATGATGATTGTTTTATGAGTTGACTCTATGAATGACCGATAAAATGGCCGAGAAAAAAAATGCCTTGCAATAATGGTGAATAAGAACATCGTAACCAAAACTGCACCCATTAGAGTTATTCATAATGTTATTGAAATCGTATGAAGTCAACTTGCACTTGGCATCCCAAGAAAGTATACAGCCTTAACACCTCTCGTTATGAGAGAAACACCAATATCAAACAGTGGAACGGCACAATGGTTGATAATAACGATATTATGTAGCATAACATGCAATTAAAAATGTACACTTTTAATCCCAACACATATTGAATGTTCAAGTAAATTGAAGAAATAGTAAAATGTTTCCAATACGTTGGTTTGGCCATGCAGCGGCTTCGTATTGTGTAGGACGGCTCGGCAAAAAACGAAGAGAAAAACGAGGGCGCCACTTCCGCACGTAAAGTGACACATACGTAAAACGATCCCTAAAGTGTCTTTCGCTGTAGGTTGCGAGGTGATAACCGAGAAAAAAAAAATTAAGTTTTTACTACCGTACACTGCAAATAAACTATTTATGAAATAGACGATAAAAAGAAAATCAGTAGGTACAATGCTATTTTATAGTCATTTGTGCACTTGCCATGAATCTTTGAAAATAAAAAAAAATCGTTATAAAAGTATTATGATATACACATGCTTTAATTGATTGTTAAGAAATTACTATTGTAAATGTAACCTTTGTGTCTAACTTTATAGTTATCTGGCCTAAATCCCCATACTTAACAGATTTAAGGCTAAGCATCAGGTCTAAAGCCTCTTTGCTGACCAGATCAAGTTGTACTAATTAACAAATGTATCCAAAGCAAAGAAACCCGAAAAACTGCGCCCAACGATACAAAAACCAGATGTATCCATGACTATTAATATAAATGAAATAAACGCTTCTGTTTCTGATCTTTCCATCTATCTTGTAGATACATATTATTTATTTCAGAGTGCGCAAAGTAAAAGACCCGACGAAAAATATCCGCAAAAAAAATCGGTACAAGTTATCTATTATTAGCACACTAACATTAGATAAATTATACTTTATTGTCTCAAAGCTATTTAAGCACTTAAAACAGACAAAAATAATTTCCAAACTTAGGAATACCTACTACGCTTAACACGCATATTTTGGACTACGCATAACATGTACAGATAACGAAGAAAAAAATCTTTTTTTCACTAGTACTTATGTATAATGAACTAGTTTTTCTTTTACGACCAACAAAGATTGTCTAAAGAGTTTTGGCTTCTTTCCATTGTTAAGTTCTTAAGTAAAATCTCAATTCGTACTCCGTTTACGTTTGCGAATTTGCCAAAAATGCACATAGTATAAGTCAGAAGCTAGTTAAATCCGTCGACTGTTTAAAGTCAAAAGGATATGTGACTGTAGGTCACTAAAGGCTTGATAGATGTCAATTGAGGTTCCAAGGTTATTGAAGTTTTTAAATATTCTTATTTATTGCTTAGTCCCCATCGTGCAATTATAGCAAAACACGTTCCTATTTATTCTATCAATCTCTCTTGTTAACGATTATTTTAGTACAATATTTTATAACTTATTCAGATAGTAGAGTACAAATAACATTTTCCTGCATAAATTAGTAACGATACATAAATTACAATAAGTTTACCCGTAAATTATTAGATAATAAAGAAATGAAATCACAGCAAAGAATGTACCTACTACAAATCACAACTCGGAGTAAAGCTACGGTCCGCGGGGTCCGTGAGCACACGAAAGTACTAACAATGATTATTACATTATGTAATGTAGCTTAATAAATAATTTTCTTCAGTCACCTTTTAAATTGTACAAAAAAATTAAACAAAAAAATTACTTGACACTGTCAGAAATATTTAAAATAAGCTATAAAGTAGGTTGAGCTCTATTACATTGAGTTCGGGCCCTATCCGTTTAATTTGCCAGGGACCTCAAACGGCATGGTTACGCTACTGGTCATAACTTTGCTTTCGAAAATGAATGTGGCTGTCCTGGCTGGCTGGAAAAGCTTGGCGCTAAATTAAAGTAATAATACGTTTGGAAACTTCGTCCGAACTTCATACTTCCCGAGTAGTTGCCAGTGTTGCCACCTGAAAAATTACTTGCCACTTTCCAGCAACTTCGCCGCAGAAATATTTATTGCCTTTAATTTTTTCCTACTTAGTCCACCTTTATTGTAGTAATATTTTTATAGTCACAAAGTGATACTTTCTTCTAGATCGTAAGAAAAGATAATGATTGAATGGAAATATGCTTCATCATCAGCGTCATCATCATCATCATCAGCCTACTCCCGTTCACTGCTGGACATAAGCCTCTCCACTAGGCTCGATCTTCAGCTCTTCGCATCCAACCACTGCCAATCACTTTGCATATATTGTCACTCCACCTAGCTGGAGGGCGTCTTACGCTACGTTTTCCAAGTTGCGGTCTCCACTAAAGAACACGTCTGGTCCAGCGGCTATCGGTTCTGCGACAGATGTGACCAGCCCAATGTCACTTCAGCTTGCTAATCCTTTGGGCTATGTCGATAACTTTGGTTCTCTGTCGAATCGCCTCCTTTCTGATTCAATCCTTTAGAGAGACGCCGAACATAGCCCTTTCTAAAGCTCGCTGAGTGACCTTAAATTGGTGGACCAGTCGAACCGTCAGTGTCCAAGTCTCGTCTCCGAAGGTCATGACAGGTAGAACGCATTCATTAAAGATTAGTCTTTAGGGTTTGTGGTAAGGGTGACGATAAAGAAATATGCTTGAATAGAATAAATCAAAAACATGAACATATTTACTGATACCTACATATTATTGACTGATATAATTTTTGTATAAAATTGATCCAAGTTAAATGTGATTAAAGCTAATTTCAAATGTATTTAAAACCTACCCCTTAATTTATGTGCACCTAAGTCATAGTACATATTATCCATTTGCAAGAAATGTATAGCATTAAAAACTGTAAATGCCTCCGTTTTCGTACATATCTGCAATTAATATTAACTAATTTAAAATTTGGCACGGAAACGGTAATATTGACACTGTCTCATTAGTCCTATGGTTGCAAGCGCACCTGCTGATCGAGAATGCGATCTTGGGTTCGATTCCTGGTCGGGTACTCGGGTCTGCCTAACTTAGAGTTCCTCGAAGAAGCTCGAAATTTGAATTTGTACTTGGTTTATGTCAACAGGCTCACCCCATATCGAAACTATTGAACCCCACTAAAATTATTGAACGCAATTATCTTAAGTATTATATTAATTGCATACCTACTATACGACAGTGACGTAGGCAATAACTAGTCCAATTGCGTGCATGAGGCTATTTAGAGTGTCGATATTATTTAAATCGATACTACTTAGGTGTGTGCATATACATAATAGTGTAGTCCAAAGTATGACGTAATTTTTCCTGTTTGCGTGTAGAACCGACTTAATTTAAAGTTATCGCGCACGCTAAAACATAACGGAAATTTAACAAACGTCGAAAAAGTTGACATATCAATAAACTATGGGTTCTACAACACAGTTCTACAGAGGCAGCTTACAACTTACCACCAAGTAGCCTGTCTGTAGGAATGTCAAACTTAGTGATTGTTTAAGTAGCAAAGTAAACACAAAAACATCAGTTGTCGTCGTCGTACTTGGTTTTTTAGAGCTTCTCATTTTTACTTACTTTGAACGTGTCTGTCGAAATGAAAATTACTAACGAGTTCCGCCGTGGCAAACAATGATATAGGTAAGCTCGTGAAAACTAGATGAGGTTTATGAAAAAATATATACAATAATGTTAAGAAATTACAGTTTGATAGCTATGTAAATCTAGTGAAGTTATACAATCTGTTCGAAAAATACAATATACATATGTACCTATATCTATTTAATGACTAGATTCTCTTATTCCGAATATATCGTCCAAACAAAAAAATAATATGTCGGTCTGTGTCATATGATAGAATAGTAACTACTGTATTCAGTAATAATAAGCGCCCCCAAACTTTCTTCGCATTAAAACAGTAAAATATTAGATAACAGTATTGTACGTACACTACCCTATCCAGAAGGATTCTGACATCATAGCCGCCAATAATATGCGACACGCCGCTGAATTTCCCCCGAGCGCTATCCACAACAAGCCACGAAGAAGAATAACGCAAGTGAATGCAAAATGAAAATTATCATACAAACTCTCTTTCTTATATGAGCCGTGCTGTTACTGTCGCAATATGCAAAATGTGTAGCCTCCCCGCATCTCGTGTGTTAACGCGAATATACGCCGCGAATATTCCTTTCGAATGTGTTCACGTAAATTTTACACGAATTTCGCAATTTATGTAATATACATTCGAAATCTACATTTGTTATGTAAATAATTTAGGAGCCTTTTGTTGATCTTCCTCAAAGAGTGAAACTCCGTTTTGATATCCTTGTTTTACATGTTTGTGAGAAAGTTATTCGGTTTTGTATGTGTTCGTTAAGTACATTATTATACGGACTTACTTTATCTTCTTTAATGAGACACGGTTTTTCTTTGTGGTGTTATGTTTCTTTGTGGTGTATTATTAATATAGCCTTAAAGAAGATTATACTATTGTCACTAAGGTTTAAAGCGGTGGCGCGGCGGCATTCTATGTATAACATGAAATGAAAACGTAAAAAGCGACGAGAGGTATTAGTAAAGTAGATACATATATTCAAAAATATTAAACTGAACGCAATATAAATTATTATATTAAACCAGGCTTTGTTGGAAAATTGCCATATATTTTTTGGGTCACATCTTTGTTCATTATAAATATATTTTTATTAATATATATTTATTTTTTCACGTTTAATAAAAAATAAAATTTAATTGGTAAAGTACACATTTGGCCGAACACATATTTTGAATCGACATGATTTAAAAATATACTGTTTATTATATATGAAATAATTATTAATGTTTAATTCTGGGAATATTTAAATGTCCATTTTAACAATAATTATGAAGTCGGATATTATGTCGTCTACCACCACCGTTACGTTGATCTATTACTTACAAAGAATACGGTATATTTTACGATGAATGTGGAAGTACGTCAGCTCTGTAAGAATAGGTATTCAGCATTCGATACTCTGCCTACCACATGATTGGCTTGGCGTGACGATATGGGGTTAGCAACATACTTAATTAAATATAATATTTTTCTAAGCCCACATACCATCAGACTTTTTGTTTACTATCATACGTAAATAATCATGACATAATATAAATTATATACCTACATAAATCATGTATATATCTTTACTCTCACGGAACAAGCAGTAGTTTTTCTTTAGTATTATCAAATAAGTACTATAATTTCTTAAAATATTGCTACTATTATCCCAACACGTCACACGTCACACGGTCACTAAAGGGATAGACAGAGAGCAGCGAGTGCCAAATATTTTTATTTTTACAGATCTGACTTGTTCCTTCTATATTAATCACTCTTCATATATTCACGCCTGTTTCGAAGATTTCAGTTCGCTCTATTAGCCCGTATCTAACATATATGGCAGTAAGACTACATAAATATAAATTAAGTAGCACATCATAACAGTTTATTATTGTGTTCATTATTGCTCTTCATTGTTGTGACTGTCTTGTTACTTCGATGGTTGTAAAGCACGACTGCTAATCGAGAGGTCCTGAATTCAAAACCCGTGTCTGGTACTCCAGGATTTTCCTAACTTCGACTTTAGGTGACCAGCCTTCCCGTCACATTCTGCAAAATTTCTTTTCAGGCTGCACGATATGCCATGGGATATCCTGATTCCATATATACCTTTAAATACATATCATCATAAGCTCACCATACTATTTATAGTCATTACGGTAAATAAAAGACCATTACTTACTAGTGTTTATTTATTTCACTAAATAAATCCAAATTAATAATGTTAATTGTACAGAAACTAATTTAAAAAAAAACTGTTAAGTAGGTAATACAGATAAAATACGTTTAATTTACATCTAGTAAAAAAAAAATTATATATGCAATTAAACAATATGGACCAAAAATTGAATGTGAAAATTTTTTACTACTACAAAAAAATTAAGTGAATTCATTCAGTTTTAATATATATATGTTTAAAAAAAAACACTAAATATAGCTTTGGTATCTTATCAGGACTAAAGATGTAAGATCTTATAAAAAATATTCTAAGCAATTTTATTAGTGGCCTTATAGAGATTCTAGTTAAAAAGTAATATGGCAACTTTAAACATGCAATTGTTCTCGAGAATAGTTTATTTTTTTTTCTTATAATATACGTACATATGTATATGGTTAAATCACATATAAATCACGAAATAGAAAAATATATTAGAAATACTATAGTAAATGCAAGGAACTAAAATTATCAGCTGCTTAATGTATGTAAATTAAAAGTCTGACACATGTCTACAGCTGGTTAATTCATATAATTCATTTCATTAATATGAAATATGTGTTGGTATATGACAGATCGTTTAAAATATAGTGCACTCATACATTCCATAAATATATATGTATATCAATATGTTTGATAACTTTCTTCATTACTTAACTTTCAATTGCTGTAGAAATTATATAACTGCTAATTAAATAATTGCCAGAAACTGGCAAAAACTGTTGCAGTAGTGGTATCGAAAATATGAATTATTCACTAATAAAAGAGTTTCAATAAATGTACATATTAATAAGTCTTCATAACTTATGTATGTTATTATAAAATGATGGCAATTAATTTCTTCGTTAATTAGCTCAAGGTGAAATGACAATTATGAGATTTTTTCATACAATCCTACAGAATAGTATTTGTTTATTTATACACAGAGCCCACAAGAGCATCTATGCCATTAGTAATAACTTAACCTGATTTCTAAAACTATAATATTATTCGTATATTGCTAGGTATTAAATGCCACAGTTTAAAACTCAACCTAAGTTTTAATAAACACATAATTATTGGGCGATTTTAAAAAGTTATTTGTACGTGTAAGTACATAAATTATTTAGAACTCGTCGTGTCTAGCAAGAGCTTCTCCAAAATCGGTCGCTTGCGATCCGACGAAAAGATCGTATTTCTCTAATATTTCGGCTTTGGTGAGTTTCTCGTCGGCGTCGGAGTCAGCCTCAAAGATGAGGTGCCTCGCTTCTGCCTCGGCGTGGTCAAACTCCGGCGGTGCGATCCAGTCCTTGACTTCGTCGGCATCCATGTAACCGTCTTTGTTTGTGTCTCTGAAAATATACATTTGATCACACTTACACATTCTGATACCAGTCAACACTATGCCATATATACAGCACTTACATACGTTTCCTTAAAAATAGTGAATACTTTCTAAAAAACCAAACCTCATCTGTTTGATAAGTACCTTTTAAAATAAATTAGTAGCGAATTTATTAATAAATTAAGCAATATTGGTTTAAGGCAATGCAAAACTAGTACTACCATCTTTTAGGATCGTTTGTCGTAGCATAGACAACAAAATATATTAGCAAAAATTTTATTACCAACATCACAAGGAACATCACATTGTAAAAATTAACATAACATCTCAAAATGATAGCTTAACATCGCATTTACCTATAGCTGTAGCTAAGAAATGTAAGAAAAGTTTATATTCACCTGTATCCTGTAAACTGCTCGCGTTCCTGCGTGACCCAGTCCGGTTCGTCGCCAGAGTCACCGTCTTCCGGTTTAAACATGTCCCCAATATACTCTTCTAGTGACACCTTGCCGTCCTGTAAAATAACATTTTTATTATCAACTACCATGCTTTAATATAATACAAATCACCATAACAAAAGTTAAACTATGTCGCATCTATTTCTGATGAAGAGTAATATTGAATAAGTAATATACATCATGGTTTCTTCAATAATAATAATCAATTTAAAAATCCTAGAAAGGGCATGCAGAGGAGTGTAGTACACTCCCACGTTTCACCGGTTACATTTAAGTCCCATGGAATAGGTGGGGAGCCCATTGCAATACACCGGGCACAATTCCAAATTCCGGGTCACTACCAGAAATTTTAAATTCGAAAAATCCAATAGTACCCGACCCAGAATTTGAACCCAGGACCTCCCGATCGGCAGTCGCACTTGCAACCACCCGACCAACGAGGGAGTCAATAATAAATTTAACTTGACTCGATTAGGCCTCGTTTAACATCCAATCCAATCTGAATGTAGATAATTTAATTATTTCCAAACAAAGTAAGCTTTTTTGATTAGCATGTGATTTAGTGTTCCGTAAAATTATACAACTTTAAGCTACTTGATATAAAATGCAGGTCTCTATTGGACAGATACTAGCATCTAATTGTATCTATAACTAACCTTATCAGTATCGATGTCCTCCAGAGTTTCAAGGACAATTACATCGCGCATCCCAGTGTGATCTTCCGGATGTAGGAACAAAGCGAATTCTGTCCTGTTCAACGCGTCATCCTTGTCGGCATCTAAGCGAGGAATCAAAAAAGCAATTTAATATTTTACATTCCAGAAACCAATAAGGTACAAAAAAACATTTGCAATGGTGTGAGTGTTTAAGATGAATAAATTCCTAATTTAAACGTAGCAAGTAGTTCTCATCATGTCACATTAGCAATATAACAGATTTCATCAAGATGGTGATTAGGTCATCATTTATATAATTAATGATTCTGATCATGTAAACAAGACAAGACAAGCGACAAGCCGAGGATAGGGGGCGATTGCGCTCATTGGGAGAGGCCTATGTCCAGAAGTGGACTGAGATGGGCTGATGACGATGACGACGATCATATAGATCTTGAAAAGCTGCAAGGATGCTTAGAGGCACTGTAATAATCCACACTCTAAACTAAAGCCGACATAAATTGTGTCTACACGACTGTCTTATATTTTATAATTTTCATGTATATACATTTTTAATGTATACAAAATGTGAATGTTACATTTTAACTACTTACCAGCATAATGCCATCGTCTGCGATCTCGCTTTCTCAGGCTGGCGTACGTAAAGCCTTCACTATTGGGAGTCTTCAGTTCATTATCTGACATATCTTCCATGAACCCATACACACTGTTGCGATATTTCTGCAATTCCATAATTGTAACATAAAACCAGTGTAACAGTTCCAATGCTTGTTGTAACAGATCCATAGTATTTATATTGGGTCCTATGGTGGATTACTCACCAAATATCAGATAATTCAAAATTACTGTAAATGTCAAATTGATTGCTTCAAAATATATATTATATTTCATTTTCTTCAGTTACAGCTATAATCGGCCACATTGGCTGAATATGGAATAGCCAAGTTACACATGATTTTGTGGGAACTTTAAACTGAAAGTTTCCTCACGATATTGAATATCAAAACACATATATTTTTGTAAAGAGTTGAACCCCCAGGACCAACTAACAGGAACAAGAGGACCCCCTGGGGCGAGGGGATGGGGGCTGGGGATATGTTTATTTGAACAGCAGAATTTTAAACCAAGCTTTCACTGCTAGCTAGCAATATGTATGAACACATATTATTGATAGAATATGATCAATTTAGTATAAATGATAATCAACCCACTTGTCATTCCACTGTTGGAATATGGGTCTCCCTTCATATCAAGAGGGTTAAGGCCATAGACTGCCACGCTGGGCCAACCGGGTTGGCAGCCTTCACACACCTTAGATTTTTTTTCTTTCTGACGATGTTTTCCTTCACCGTTAGCAAGTGATATTTAAATTTAAAACAAACTTTTGTAGAGAGGTGCGCGCCTTGGATTTGAATCCAGCACCCCCAGAGTGAGCGGCTGAATTCTTAACCACTAGGCTATTGCTGCTTGCATTTTAGTATACTTGGAAGTTAAGTTAAGAAGTATAATTCTTCCTACCTCCCAAGTTATAACATCCTCATTATTGGGGTTGTGCTGTTTCCAGTGCCTGTCAACATCTTCCTCAATGTACCGTTTCTGTGTGTACCGGATCCAGTCCTTCAGTTCGACCTGATTCACGAAGCCGTCATGGTTGCTATCAATCTTGTCCACGATTAGTCTGAAACAAATTTATCAAACTGTGACACTTTGGTAAGATAACAAGGTCACTGAACTTGATATGAACTTTAGACTATTTCTTTTACTGATTTTATTACTTATTATTATCATGTTTTAACAGATGCAATATATATAATGTGATTATAATTTTAATAATATGCATATTGTATACACAGACAATAACGTTTTAGGGGCCATTTATTAATTACGTAAGGATCCCGAGGGGGACGGGGGGGTTGGAAAAATCTCTACATACCCCTATTTTATGAGGAGGGTCAAACCCATTCTTACGTAATATTTTTCAATTCGATATTTTTTAACAGAAATAGCGCGGTCGAGTGTTTTGGCGGGGGGCATATTTAATTTGCGTCTGGAAGGTAAACAGGTATTTAATATTGTTAACTGACTTATGTTTCAGGTTATTTAAATACTTATATTTAACTCCTGATATGTAACTAATAATATAATGGTAGCCTGTTATAGTTGACAGCAATAAAATAATATAACTTATCAGTTGAAAAATAAAAATCTTTGATTTACATCCAACTGGAAGTTTTAAGTGTAACTGATCCTTTTCTAACATTTTGTCATTTTGAAAAATGAAATGGAAACTTACCCAAGAATAGGCGGAAAGGCTTTGAAAAATCTTACATACCCTTACATGGGAGAAGGGGTATCTAAAATTGCCTAAATCATCCTTATTGTAATTATTGAATGAATGGCCGCTTACATTTAAGATGATATGTATTTTTTTTTTTCAAAATAGAATATTTAATGTAACATTAACATGTTATAATATACTGTGCGAAAATTCTCATGAGTCAGCAATATTTATTGTAGAGTCTATATATATAGATTGTTAAAAAATAATCAACAGAGTGCTACATAAATTTTACTTAACATAGTACATTAGTTTTGAGATTGTACATGCCTGTACAATTAAACTATATCTACACTAAATAAAAAATGTCTTAAGAACATACAGCTATATAATTACAGCACACATTAAAGGAATTTTCTGAGGTTTACCTAACCCACATACAGTGTAATGAAGCCACATGATGATAAACATTACTCATCAAATTGAAACCCAATTTGCAACCAAACTTGAAAACTTGAATATTCACTATATTTTCTAGTTTCTGCTGTGACCTTACTGAAATCTGTGAAAGCACATGATGAAATGGACCCCATACAGTTCCAAAACTAGTCACACCATTCTGAAAAATGTATGAGAGTTAAGCCAGTACATATATATAATCATGTTCTTCATATAAAATTAATGATAATTCAAGTCACATTATATTTAAACAGGTGTGTAACATTTGGAAGAATCAAGCTGAATATTTACTGTCATAATTACTGTTATTGTCAATCTCTTAAAGAATACAATACATTTAATAATATTTATATTTTAGAATGAAAACTTTGTAAATGATGCTAAGAAAAAACTACTCTTTACAATTATTACATATTATTGTTGTAAAGATTTTAAATTAAACAGCTTTTATTACATATAGCAATGTGCCACAGTATACACAATACTTATACATACATACCCATGTCTATGTCAAGCATGGCCAGTGCAATGTCTGATTATCCTTACAACTAATATTTATTTCATATTTATAATTGAGTATTTAAGTAATATTTGAATCTGGCATATTAATTTTATACTATGGTGTCTTATAAATAATGTTGATTTATGTCAACAAAATTATTTTGATTGTACCTATTCCGTATGTTAAGTGTGAACCAAGCAAATGGGTCTTATACTGAACTGATAGAACTTGCTGATTGATAGATTACAACTGCGGAATGCAACGCAATGATTAGTCTTCATTTTAAAAAATAACCACAGTTCATATAGAAAATGTACTGTTTATGAGATAAGCTTTTAATAGCATTAATCAATAGGAACTTAATAAAAAAAATCTCTTTATTCTACCCAAGCTTTGCTCTTTGCCCAAGGGACTTGTTTTATAGATATTATGTGTGTAAGCATGTATATGATAAGGATATAGTTTGTAGAGGCCAGCAAATCTTAATAATTTCAATAGTTATGTAATATGTGAAGTCTGTGAACATGCACTTGGCCAGTGTGGCGGACTCTGGCCTTAACCCTCTCTATATGAGAGGAGACCCATATTCCAACAATGGAATTATAATGGGTCAATTAATATTTATAATAATAGTTATTATTGTATAGAAGCAGTGTAGGTGGAATAACTAGTGTTTGTGATCCCTAACTCACATGCCTTGCATGGGTGTTATGGACAAGATCCCCACATGCTGTGGTCCAGCACTCTACTTAAATGAGCTAATGATGCATGTGATGTGATAAAAATCGGCACTATAACTGAACTTACCCTAATCTCCGTTTGCTCTCTTCTGGTGGTAGTTGATCAAAGGTCTTAGCTTGATCTTCACCCAAAAAGGCGTCATGATCAAATTGCTTATTATGATGCTCATTCCGGTAATGTTCAGCATCAGAGAGTTGATCCATCATACGTTTAGTCTCTTCAGGATTTGGCACTCCAGCAAAAACCGCGGACACAGCCAAAGCCATGAAAAGAGTTGTCGACATTTTGGCTGTAATAAATAAATATTCCTATTAAAGTTCATCATCATCAGCCTACTCCAGTCCACTGCTGGACATAGGCCTCTCCAAAATTAAAATTCAATAGTGTACAATTTATAATAACTTACAACTTACAAGTCGTACGCTATCATCAAAATTAAGTGAAATATTCGTTACACCTATTAAAGCAAAATATAATAGATAACAATTTTCTTTGAAATGAACAGGAAACAAGCAAACGTGTAATGCTACACTTACCTGGGTAAGCGATATATCAAATTTCCCCTGAATTACTTTTTTCCACGATAACTAGACACCAACTGATGAACAATAGTAAAACAAAACATTCAGTAAACAAGCAATGCACCAATACTTACAAAGTTTATTTCGACTGAACTGTGTTGTCGCTATATCTAATGCGAAACCGCCACGTCAACCCGGTACACGTAAACTTCCCGATCACAGATTTACAATGATGTTGAGTGTTCCCTATTCCATACTAGGATGCAAGGAAACAAGGTTTACTTGCAAAGACTGCGATTGTGTCAGACAGCGAGCGATAGCTAGGGATACTCGATATACATCGATGAATTGAATCGATCCGATTTTAATAAAAACTGTTGCTATACTCGATGTATCGATGTATTTTCAGAAAACATCGAATCAATGGTAACCAGCTAATGATTATACCTACTTAATACTGTTCCAGTCGTTCTTGAACATTTTAGAAATTGTAGAATTAAACTTTTATCTTTTTTTGTTGGTGGCGCGAATTGGCTGCTGTCGGCCGCTTAAGAAGAATCTAGCAATTACCATCTTTTTTTTTTTTTTATAGACTAGGGGGCTAACGAGCAAACGGGTCACCTGATGGTAAGTGACTGCCGTCGCCCATGGACACCTGCAACCCAGGGGTCAGCAAGTGC